>VYZU01007920.1:0-13730 GCA_013401355.1 Ceyx cyanopectus
AGTTATTTTAGCATCCACACATATTTATCTTGAAACACTGTTAAGGAAACTTTACAAAGCTCCAGATACTAGCATAATCTAATTATTGTACCAAGTCCTGATAAATTACGTAATACCCAGTTGTTTTGCAAACTTGCACAAATTCTTCAGGGAACAGATATAAGGGTCTTTTACCAAAAGAAGGTGATGTTGACACAGCAGGAGACCTGTTAAAACAAGTTCTTCAGGTTTCCCAGCAGAAATGAGGAAGACCATGCTAAAACCTAATGGAATAATTGCATGTGTGGGACTAGGTGGAGTTTGGGCAGACGTATGTTAATAATTTATTGGAAACCTAATGAATATGTAACTGAATTTTCGGAAATCTAATGCATAGTCATGTATACCTTGTGTAAGTACGTGCTGGCTTACCAGATCGGTACACACATTTGGAGAAGTGATCCCTGGTGCACTCAGCACTGCCATAAAGAAAACCTGCTTCATAGCACTGCATTAGTATATAGTCTCGTCTCAGAATTCTCATCCAGCCACACCCAGCCTCCCACTGCAGTGAGGGGTGTTAGGAAGCAGGGGGGCTTGGAAACTCCGACCTTCGAATCAATATGCACTGTTCAAAAGAGGTTTTGTAAGTTACAGTATGATACAGTCTGAGCCTGATGTAGTGAAGTGGCACCTGCTAGCCATCATCTGATGCTGTGGAGAGTGCGGGATGCTGTTTTCCAAGGAGAATAACAGTACCCCCACTGAATATACAAATGTGTCACAGAACAAAACGTCTAAGTTAGGTCTGGAAAATACCTGACTATATTCAAAACAAAAGATATATTTTTTTAATTTTATTTATTTATTTATTTAACCTTAAGATATGTTTTGTGGCCTTTCATTTTTTAATTTTGTATCACTAGTTGTTGATCTACTCTTCACAGGATTATAACTGTGTGGGGCTTTTTGCATCTGGAATGAATCATAGAATCATAGAATGATTTGGCTGGAAGAGACCTTTAAGATCATCAAGTCCAGCCATTAACCCTACACTGCCAGGGTACCTAAACCATGTCCCCCAGCACCACATCTGTGCGATTTTTAAACACTTCCAGGGATGGGGACTCCACCACCTCCCTGGGCAGCCCATTCCCATACCTAACAACCCTCTCTGTAATGAAATTATTTGTGCCAAGTACAGGGATAAAATCACCTCCCTACTCCTGCTGGGCACACTGTTTCTGATACATGCCAGGATGCTGTTGGCCTTCTTGGCTGCTTGGGCACACTGCTGGCTAATATTCACTCGCCTGTATACCAGTACCCCCAAGTCCTCCGAAGTGCATCTTTCCAGCCACTTCTCCCAAAGTCTGTAACACTGCAGGGGGTTGTTATGACCCAAATGCAGGACCCTGCACTTGGTCTTGTTAAACCTCATGCAGTTAGTTTCAGCCAATCGCTCCAGCCTGGCCAGATCCCTCTGCAGAGCATCCTGACCCTCAGGCAGATCGACACACCCACCCAATTTAGTGTCATCTGCAAACTTGCTAAGGATGCACTCCATCCCCTCATCAAGGTCATTGATAAAGATGTTGAAGAGTACTGGTCCCAACACTGAGCCCTGGGGAACACCACTAGTGACCGGCCGCCAACTGGATCCAGCTCCATCCACCACCACTTGCTGAGCCCAGCCATGCAGCCAGTTCTGGATCCAGTGAAGCGCACATGCATCCAAGCCATAGGCAGCCAGTTTCTGCAGGAGAATGTTATGGGAAACAGTATCAAAGGCTTTGCTAAAAAAAAAAAGAATGAAAGGATGGGGAAAAGGATTGATTTTGACTGTCTTGACAAGGCTTTTTGTTTATTTCACCTTGTGGAGGGCCACTTCCTACTGACTTTTTCCAATCTCTTTTCAAAGTTAACCTCCTTCAGTTTTATAAATTAATGAAGTTTTACAGATTCATTATTATTATATTCAATACCACAGTCTTAAATTCAAGAGCTGGTAATGAAGGAAAATATAAATGTTGTCCAGGGATTTACTAGGGCACTGTTTTAAACTGCTCATTTGAAATGAGGAGCAGTCTGCAACTGTGCCTTAGTGAATCTTGTGCTCATTGCAAATGAGAGGAATGATTCATGTTAATATTGTAAATTTTAGCATAGTGCTCCAAAGCTAAATCCAGCTCCGTAATCCTAACACATTACAAACAGGAAGAGATGGGACATACATAAATTTAGGGGAGTCAATACAGGGAGTCAATACAATTCAAACTGAGATTTTGTACTAGCCAGCCTCAGAATACTATTACCCTTTATCTAAGAGGTCAAGCTCAGAGTACAAAGGGAAGTAAAATAAAAGTTTTCGAAGAAGTTGTGTAAAATAGCTCTTTTCAATGCTATCACCTAACCATTTCCCTCCAGCTGAGCATCTCTTAATATGTGTTAAGTGGAACTTTCATGCCTGCAGAGAACTTAAGACCTTGGTTATGCTTGGCACAGAGTTTATTGAGCATGTTACTCAACTCCTAAATGCCAAGGAGATTTGTGCTTTGTACCTCATGCACAGGAAGGCTGCCAGGAAGGTTGAGGTTCTCAGTTCTTAATTTTGATCCAAGCAGTCATAGCAACAGGAAAATAGATGCCTGGTGAAAATAACAATTGCAAGAAAGTAAATTATTCATTTTGCTAAAAATCAAAACATAAAATAAAACAAAGGGAGGTGAAGATATCCAGTAGTATAAACTGATAGATTTGCTGACAGTATCCATTATCCCCATGCAGCAATTCACATTTTGTTTTTCTGCCTTTTACTGCAAACCAGTTTGAAATGTTGATATTTCAAATGAACAGGAAAGGAAATGTTTTGAGTAAAAGGAGGAGAACTGTTGACATACAGGAAATGGTGGGCATTTTAGTAAGAAGATGTGCACTGTGTAGAAAAGTGAGTATATGCATAACATGTAACAGGAACAGGAGGAATAATAATAAAAATTATTATTATTTGTAACTGCAAATCTAAATAAGCTAGCTGTGACATGGCCATTTCTATGACAGACGCTAGGTACAGGTGGCTAGGAGTCTTTTTCACACTCTGGAAGAGTGTTTAATAATTGATGATATATGGGACAGGCATATAATTTTAAATAACGTTTTTTTTTCACTTTACCTCTAAAACCTTGGCCAACGTAAAGACCGTCCTGTTTCTGATGTCTGCCTGCAGTTGGACACCCTCCATTTGTTACCAAATCCTGGTAAATGAAGAACTCTCTAACACTCAGTTTAGCATTAGAAAGAAGGAATTACTTTATTCAGCACTGGGTACATGGGGGATCATTCCTCCTAACATGCACACCACTTTGTTCAGCTTCATTCCTTATATAATCATAAAACATCCCTATTCATTCTGTTTCCTGGAACCACCATACATATTTAAAGAATTTCCCCAAATACTTTGGGAATAATGATAATATTGATAATATTAAAATCATTATAATATTTTAATCATCCTTGTGCATGCCAAATATGCTGCTTTTGGCGTCTTCAGGTGTGTGTGGGTCTCTCATGGTCTCTCAGAGTAGTTATTTTTACCATTTATGGTAATCCTGTTATCACCTTCTATAGATTTGATTCTTCTTTTCATTGTTAGTTTTAACTTATTGTTCCCTGATGTAGTTAATTGTAAGCTAGTCCTTTTGTGTTGAATACAAAAAGGTACAAAGTTTTCCATTCTTGCAATACATTCTGTTAATTGCTTCTAAACATTTCAGAAATTGTTAAGGCTGAACTCTGAGTTTTCCATTGAAATGGTCTATGGACGACATATGCAATATATACAAACTCTCATTTATCTTTTATGCATCCAGCTACCTTACCCTGCCTTATGTTTTCTTTCATTGCTGGGTAGTTATAAATGTTGTAATTTAACACAGGTTATGTGTGTAAAGAAATATTTTTATTGAAATGTGTTCTGAGAGGTACCTTTAACCTCATGAGACAATTGTAATCTAAAAAAAAAATATAGCAGTAAGATAATATTAAACTGATAAGTGGCCAATGCAATGGCTTCTGAACATTAGATAAGGAATGAGGAGTCAGCTCTTGGAGGAGGAAGTTATTTTAGGAAAATTCAGGTAAAGTGAATGTGACAAATGCTATTAATCTGCATGGGTATTGTGAACAGTAATAGCAAGTAATAAAGATACGAGATTAGAATAAACTACTTTTTTTTTTTTTTTTTTAAGAAATGGCTATTTAGTTCTAAAGCTGCCACAAAATTCTTTACATGATTCCACCTTCCTAGAAATAAAATGGGGGGTATAATAGGAAGTTAAAATGTACTCCATTAAAAGCAAATAAATGGGTGTATGTGCCGTTTCAGCTAGAAAATTGATCTTCTTCATGTTAGCTGATTAGCTGAAATAAGTCTGCCATATGAAAACTACATTAAAAAACTACATTAAAGAACTACTTACTAAGAGAATTAAGATTTCACATGTCATCAACCATGTTGTACTGGAACAATGATACAGTGAAGTAAAATCAGACAATACAGAAGAGAAAAAGGTATCTGCATGTGTTGCATAGGAATGGTGGCATGATTCATGTTCTCTTCTATGGTATTTTTCTTCTTCACAGCAGATAACATTTGGTGACATGGAAACTGTTTTGAAAGGGAAAAAATGTCATGTTTGAGCTCTGAGGAGGTAACAGCAAAACAGGATAATAAGATTATTCACAAAGCACTGGTTCTTTTCTAAAAAAAGAACAACTCAAATGTTAGAGTTCACCAGGTCCCATCACCGGTCATATTTCACAAATATAGAGACAGTAATAACTGTCTCTAAACCATAAGTGGTAATGAAATGCATTTTTAGCTGTGGTGAAATAGCAGCTGTTTATTAATTTACAGCAATTGTTATGAAATATCAGTGAACAATAAAAATGAATTATGTCAAAGGGTATTGGAAAAAAAATCCCTTCACAACTCTCTGGGCTATGTCCTTCAGCCAGTTCCCAATACACCTCACTGCTTTGTTCCCCATACAGTGTGCTTTAGTGTACAGGCGTTTGAGTAACCAGGACGGATGCCCTTATCCCCTGCCTTCTGCCTATTCACAATCCACATTAAAAAAAAAAAAAGTTATACTCAGTTAAATATCATTCTACCACTTATATGTTTTTTGGTACAAATATTATATTGCTTTTGTTTGTTGCATACACATTTACTCAAAATATAATCACACTGTTTTTAGTTACATTCACTTGTATTTGATTAATTGCCTTGTAGTAAGTAATATAGTGACCTTACCATCATTCAAATCTTGTTTAATTTAATTGACTCTGCTCTATTTTACCATTTAACTAAACAGTTACTCTTGTTTCATAAATTATATTGTTGCTTTTGTCTGAGTACAGTGCATTCCACTCATTTTTGTGGCAAATAGAGCCTCAGTCAGGGCTCTGTGACAAGTAACTAGTTACTAAGAGGGGAAGCACCTTTGTACATTTTCACACCCCCAGGACAGTGTGCTGCCCACACTACAAGGTTCTCTTGAAAGTCTATTGCCTGATGTTTGCTCAAAAGCAAGCAAGGCAGACCAACAAGGTCTGCGAACAGCGCACTTCTCTCTACATTTCCAGAAATAATTAAAGCCATTAGAGTGCACTGACGATTCTGTTGGAAATTATGAAAAGTAAACGAATGCACATTTCTTTACTACTTGTGACTGGGATAAAGGGCAGGGCCACATATTGGGTACCAGTAAAAAAAACCACCACCACCAACAACAACAAAAAATACCCAACAAAAAAAACCTGAAACAGAACAATTTCCTACTAAGTGACAACTGCCCATGAACTCAATGTATGCCCATGAACTTATAATGACTGTATACATGATGGTTATTCCTCGTATTCTTCTGAATATATGAACTTTATGTCTATTCAGAGTACTATGTATCCAACTGTGTCAGATCAATGAGTTGTTCTCCGGGTCTGGAAGAAGCAGGCAGGCTATACAATACTGGCTGAAATACAGCCTTCCAGCATAAGGCTGTAGCCTCTGCTCACCGTGGACACAAGAGGGTGATGGTTACTTTGTGAAGGCTTTTGCTTTTCGAAATAATTTGTGTCCCAGTTTTGGAATGAGAAATCTAGAGGGAAACCTGCTGCTGTGATGAAACATAATCTAAACAGGTTGCATGAAATCTCTGAAGGATCTAATCAAATAAGTTTTCTTAACAGCATTGAAGTTACAAATGGATATTACACTTTTACTGTTTGCATTTCCCTTTTTTTCTTTATGATGTTCAAAGAAAGCAGTATGAAAAAGGATGCAGTACCGTGGCATTGTACCATCGCGCTGGCAGGACACAGACATTTGAATAAAGTAGCTACAAGTTTATCTTGGGTAATGCTTCTTCAAGCCACTGCAGCTCAAAAATAATGCTGAGGACCCTTCATGCCCACAGAACTGTGCATGAGCTTTTCTATTCCCTTTTGGCCTGTTTTACGTCATTATAAGATTATGCTCACTTAGGCACAGCTGATGAATCTACTGATGAATTCTAGCATCCTGCTTTATAAACATAGCAGAAGCAGGAAGTGATGGAGTGTAACCCAGAGTGTGTGTTTTTGTTTGGGATATTTTGGCAACTGATACAGAAATGGTGCTATCAACTTGCTGCACTGTGTATATTGTGCCTGCAAAGTAGGGTATCTGCACAGATGAGCTGTCAGCAGTCCCAGCAACTGTGACTTTGGTGTACTGCCCAAAGATAGACTGCTCTTGTGTAAAAGGGTAATTTGTCAGAAAATAAACCCCCTTGCTTTACAGCTTGTCCTCAGGTATCGGAGGAGCCGGGGGCAGCTGGGCTAGGCTTAGATTCTGAGCAATGTCCAACTTAGTACTATGAGTCCAGTCACGTTCAGTACATCTGAACACTTCTGGCTCTGGATTCACTGCTAATGCTGCTTAACCCCTCTTGTCACACTCCATGGCCTCACACAGCCATCAAGGAGCTGCTGGTGACCAGTGAGAGATCCTTGCAACTGGCAACGTGAATAGTGCAGTTTACTGAAAGTAACAGAAGTGCAGGTTCTTATGGATTGCTAGTGATAAATTAACTGTCTGCAAGACACTTGCAGATATACAAAATGTATTAAGTAAAAAGGAGCAACTCATGTATTAAGTTTTTCTGGGGAAATACTCAAGAGAGTCTGGAACTTACCCAAAGTATCACTTTATGGTGAGGAAGAGAGACTGTTGACCATTGACTGATACAAAGAATCAGAGATAATCTGTGATAGTATCTTCCTCAACTTGTCCATGGTAATGTTGTCCCTGACATCTCCCCTTCCTTACACCATTTTTATATTATTTTTCACTTTTAAGGTGGAACTTAAGTGACTCTAGACATAAATAAATACCTTTATTATGATCAGTGTAAAATTCTCCCGATTTGCTTTTAAAGGTGTCAGTAGTAATATATGTGAATCTATGAATCTGTGAATAAAGCAAATTCAGGGTGCAAACTCGGTGAGATGTGGTTGCACTTTGGCGGTGGGTAGCCTTTGGGATGGAGGTGTGTTTTGGTATTATAATGACATTACAGTGAGCAAAGTTCACACAAAGGACAACACTTTGAGAGTATTGGCCCAGAGTAACAAACATGCAGTTCTGTGGTACCATCAAGTTCCCATCCTTTGTGGTGATTCGCAGAGCCTGGCCATGGAGTCTCCATTCCACTTCACCCCACATGCAGTTCACAGGCCATGTTGATCAGGGAATGGATTTCTCACATACCAGTTGCAGTCCATTCTGGGAGCTTATTTGATATTAATGTGTGAACAATTACTACCTTTAATATTATTTTAATTGCTAAGCTACCTCCAGCAATTATTCCACAACTGCTGAAACCAAAATTAGTTGAGCTACAAAGTTCGGAAAGAATAGTAAGAATCTGAAGATGGACATAAGATGCACACTGCCTTGTGTCAACTATAGTATCTTATGAACTATAGGAATTTATTAATAACTGTTTTGATGATAAAGTAAGAGATGTTCAATTACTCACAGGAATTGTAGCTATTCCTTCTAAGGAAGAGACATTTATTTGCATTTATGTGGTCTATTCTTATGTTCATGCAGATCACAGAAGTCTGATTTTGATATGCAGAAATTGATATTCAGAAGCTAACTGAGGAAGGACTGCAAAACTGATCAGATTTCATGAGAAACTATATTGGGGAATCAGAATGGATCCAGTAGCCCAACAGAAGTGAGGCTGCAGCAGTTCCATGTCCTCAGGTCCAGCTGCTGGTGAGCCTGAGCATGTGTTTCCAGCAAACACATGCACATAGAACACATGCATACAACACATAATACGCATATTTATACATGGACAGCCACATGGATAACACAGACAAACACACAGAGCACTCACATGAACACTAACAGTTTCAACAGCCTCATCCAGCTCCTCAAAAAAAGAAGAATAATATGTTACTCATAATATATACAACTTCTCTTGTTACAGTGGTAATAAGATAAGTTGTTTAGTTCTTCCATGTAAGGACCCAGAAGAAATCACAAAAAATATGTAGTGAAACTCCATACAATGTGTCCCTACTAGGAAATGAGTGACACATTTCCATGGGGTCTTATTGCTTGTGTTATTTCACTTCATGAGCCATGCTAAACACTTCTACTAGTGAGACAGTGATTTTCCAGACGCATCCTACTGACTACACCAGTTTAATGTAATGGGGTTATATAATCCTCCCTTTAAGGAGATACCTCACAACACAATTCTGCTTAGGTAAATATCAAGTATTTATTAAATATATCATTAGTAAATTATTATAATTATAACATAAAATGCTACTAGCGATGCTGTTGTTAGTAATACTATTAATAAATTAATATTAGTAAATTAAATCTGACACTGTCTCATATTATCATACAGCTTTAATAAGTCACTCCCTACCCACCAAGTGTTCTTTATTCATCTCCAACACAATGTGAGCATCCTCTTCCACAGGGGAGCCTTCATATGTGTCATACAGCTATGTGGGATGTGCATTCTCTGAATGCTTACTAATATGTTTGATTTTTTGGTTGTTTTTTTTTTTAGGTCTAGATGTGGGTGGTTTGAACCATAAGAGCTACCAGCTCCCTTTGTGAACAGTACATGTACTTTTGCGCTGACTTTTGCTTCTCCACCTGGAATCCCCAAGAGTTCTTCCCCTTTGCTCAGGAGCACCAGGATTCCTTTATCAATCTGCACCAGGCAGCTGAGGAACTGAGATTCCTCTGTCCCTCCTGAGCAGATGGCCACAGACTGCAGGTCATCAGAACCACACCAAAGCTATGTGCCTCTAAGCCATGTCTAGGTGGAAAATTTGGAGTACAGAAGTTGAGCTTACTTGTGGATAATTAGACAAACTAGGAAAAATAAGCCAGACAGCTGGTTTCTTGAGTGGATGCAAAAAGTTTGATTCGTTATACATATAGGAACTTTGTTTTTGCTTCTAAAGGAGCAGGATTCTTGATCTTCTAGAGTAGAAGTGTTAATCTGCTTGAGGGTAAGTAGATGCTGCAGAGGGACCTGGACAGGCTGAGTCAATGGGCTGAAGCCAGTGGCATGCAGTTCAAAAAGACCAAGTGCAGGGTGCTACACTTTGGCCACAGTAACCCCCTGCAGAGCTACAGACTGGGGGATGAGTGGCTGGAGAGTGGCCTGGCAGAGAGGCACCTGGGAGTACTGGTTGACAACCAGCTGAACATGAGTCAGCAGTGTGCCCAAGTGGCACAGAAGGCCAATGGGATCTTGACTTGTATCAGGAATAGTGTGGCCAGCAGGACTAGGCATGTGATTTTCCCCCTGTATCTGACACTGGTGAAGCCTCACCTCAAGTACTGTGTGCAGTTCTGGGCCCCACACTTCAAGGACATTGAGGTGCTGGAGCAGGTCCAGAGGAGAGCGATGAGGTGGTAAAGGGACTGGACAGAAAGTCTTATGAGGCTGAGGGAGCTGGGGTTGTTCAGCCTGGAGAGGAGAAGACTCAAGGGGGACCACATCACTCTCTACAACTACTTGAAAGAAAGTCGTAGTCAGGTGGGGGCCAAGCTCTTCTCCCAGGAAGCTAGTGACAGGGCAAGAGAGCATGGTCTGAAGTTTCATGAGGGAAGGTTTAGGTTGGATATTAGGAAGCACTTCCTCATGGCAAGGGTCATTAGGAAGTGGAATGGACTGCCCAGGGAGATGGTGGAGTTTCCATCCCTGGAGGTGTTTAGGAAATACTGAATGAGGCACTTAGTGACATGGTCTAACTAGATGTTGTGGTGCTATGTCCTAGACTGCACCCAATGATGTCAGAGGTCCAGTCCAGCCTTAAAAATTCTGTGATTCTGTGATTCTGATTCTGTGATTCTGAGTACTGACTGATGTCATGGTCTCTTTTAAGATGCCTTGAATTTATGTGTGGGTTGAAGACAGACAGATCCTTAAAGAATGTATTAAAATTTTATATTGCATGTATCCAAATGTATCATTTGAGAGATTGGTCTTGCCTTAGAAATACTTACTTTGTATTATTTTAATTGGTATTGAAGGAAATACAATTATTTTCAATGGATTCTGTACAGTATTATTAAAGTTTTTTCTTTGTCCAATATTTCAGGCTAACTTTTCTCCTCTTTGTTTCTCTGAAAAGATTTCCCAGATTGTCCAGTTTCCCAAAGTTTCAACAGCCAAAACTTAGGTGATATGACATTAAAAAAAAATCTCAAGGCTGTGTCACAAATACCTTTGACTTTATATGCCTTATTCATTTTACATGCTGTGTCAAAAACATATGAATGATGCCTGGTCATTCTAACCTTTTTTTCCAGTGTATTCCAGCTACCAGTAATTTATAATGGTCACTGCCATTTTTTGCATTACACTGCAAACTCTTCAGGATAGTATCTTATCTTTCCATTTCCGACATGCAAGATTTACTTAGGACAATGACTAGGTAAATAATACTATCCATCAACCTGAACACCTAGGTGAGGGCACTTTTCACCAGATGGTTGTTTTCAAAATAAAGTAAAAAAAAAAAACAAACCAGCTTGTTTTCAACATAAAGTAAAAAACCAGCAGAGGAATCCTATTAATTTCCAAGTTGGACCAAACTTTGAAAGAAAAAAGCAGCATCTGTCTGCTCCCATAGAGAGAAGGGAAGCGATAGGTGAGGTTAGATGCCAGAGCAGCCATCCTCTTACTAACTTGGGGGTCTTACACATGCATGATTGCAGGGGGGGAGCTGGAGTGGCTGCTGCCCATGAGAGCTGGAGTGTCGTGGGAGGCTACTGACACGGCTTGGCTGGGGGGAGGGGGAGCTGGCACTGGAGACTGGAAGGGGCAGAGGAACCCCTATACCCAGCATTTCCACCCAGAATGTGCCCTTGTCACTGCAGAGCAGGCAGTTGAACCAAGACTTTGCAGAGAGTGTCCCTGCAAAAGAAACATCAGGAGTGTGATGGATGTCCTGGTACTGGTGAGCACCTGCTGTGTCACAGGGTGGGGCGAGGAAATGGATCCTACCTGGCTGTAGCTCCTGTGGAAACAGGTGTGCTTATACACCGGCCACACCAGGATTCAGAAGGACTTTCTGTCCTCCATCTTATCCAGGCAGATGAGGCAGGTGATGTCCTCCTGCGGAGTAATATCCACAGCCTGCTGCCAGCAGAAGATAACGCTGGAGGGAAGTGAGAAGGGGTGAGTGAGGTGAGAAGTGCTGGCTGGGTGTATGCCGTGGTGCTGTCGAGAAGGGGGGAGTGAAGAAAGAAACAAATACCTTTCCTGAGCCGGTAGAGGGGGATCGAGGCCAGGACTCGGCGCTGCAAACGTCAAGTCCCGAGGCCCTGGCCAGGCCGTCTGTACAGATGCTGGGCCTGCCGTGGCTGGAGGGAACGGGCTAGCAGCCTCATGGGCCCCGAGCAGCTGGAACGGCTGCTGCTCTCGAGGCCTGGGCCAGTGCTGGAACTGCTGGTCTCGGGGAGCAGCGAGCTGTTGGACGTCCCCAGCGCTACCTAGCTGGGGCTGCTGGGGCTGGCGAGCTCTGCATTGGCACTGGAGGCTGTAAAGAGAAAAACAGTGGTCAAGAAACAGGGGAGCTGTGGGACAGCTGCTCCCAGCACAAAGCTACTCACAGTGTGTCCTTGGCCGGCTGTAGGAGTTCAGGGCTTAGTGCTGCAGGCAGTTGTGGCCTCGCAGCCTCATGGGCTCAGGGGGTGCTGGAGTGGCTGCTGCCCTCCAGAGATGCCCCATCACTGGAGGAACCCACTGCTGCCTGGCTGGGTGTGCTGGGGCTGGTGACCTCCTCACTGTCACTGAAGGCTGGAAGGGGAAGCAGAAGATCAAGAGCACAGCTCCCATGCCTGCAGCAGGAGAGAACAGAGCAGTGCCCCTTGACCTCCTGCAGCAGAGAGGCTCTGCCAAGTCCACCCTGGGACACACTGCTAAGCGACAGGCCCAATGACATCGCAGGGCTTTGTCTCTTACAGGGCTGGGGCCAGTGCAGCTCTGGCACTCCCAGATCACTGTGGTTTCCTCCAGGTGGTTGATGAAGATGTCAGATGGTACTGGCCGCAGTATCAATTCCATAAAGAATTCCATTAGAAATTAGAAGTCAGTGTGACTTTTATCTGGGTGGTTGGGCTCAAAGAACAGTCAGCAGCAGGGCACTTTTAACCAGCTGTAGCTGGCTATCCACTCACCAATTTGACTATAGGTTGTTTTCAAAATAAATAAAGGGCAAAACCAACAGAGGAATCCGCTTAATTTCCAAGCTGGACCAAACTGTGGAAGAGTTAAATCCTGTTAGCAGAGAGTTACAAGTGCTGTACCCCAGGGCTCAGCACTAGGTCCTGTTTTGTTCAATTTCTTTATCTGGCAAGGGTATCAAGGGGAGCTCCTGTAAGTTTGCAGATGACACTAAGTTAGCCAGGAGTGTTGATCTGCTTGAGGGTAGGAAGGCTCTACAGAGTGATCTGGATAGGATGGATTGATGGGCTGAGGCCAATGGTATGAGGTTCAGTAAATCCAAGTGCCAGGACCTGGGTCACAACAGCCCAAGACAACACTATAGGCCTGGGGAAGAGGAGCTAGAAAGCCACTGGGTAGCAAAGGAGCTGATTCTGATCAACACCCTGCTGAATATGAGCCAGCAGTGTGCCCAGGTGGCCAAAATGACCAACAGCATCTTGGCCTATATCAGCAGGAGTGTGGCCAGAAGGACTTAGGAAGTGACCAGCACCCTCTAGTCAGCAGAGGTGAGGGTAGACCTTGAATACTGCGTTCAGTTTTAGGTCTCACTCTCCAAGAAGGACATTGAGATGCTAGAACAAGTCCAAAGAAGGTCAACAAAGTTGGAGAAGGATCTAGAGAATAAGTATTATGAGGAGCAGCTAAGGGGCCTGGGGTTGTTAGCCTGGAAAAAAGGAGGCTGGAAGGAGCCCATATCAATCTCTCTAACTATCTGAAAGCATGTTGTAGCTGTCATGGTTTAGGGTCAGGGTGGCCCCTTAGACCTATACCAGATGCACTCTGTTCAGCCCTCTCCCTCCCCAAAGGGAAAGAGAATGCAACTGGAAAAGGAAAGTAGAAAAAGGAAGAAAGGAAAGTAGTACATACAAATATGTACTAAACCAGTATCAAATCAAAGCCCCCTGATGTTTCTGTAAGGGGAAATCATGC
>VYZU01007926.1:0-18694 GCA_013401355.1 Ceyx cyanopectus
TTTAAAAAACTAATGTAAAAAAACATTTAAGTGCATCAGAAATAAATTAAGAATATTTCAGTCAGAAAAGTCTGCTGGGTTAATTCAGCCTCTTGGAGCCGTAAACATTCACTCATTTGTACTCAAACTGTAAAGTGCACTTGTCAAGTTGTGAATGACAAAGGACCCTGTGAGGTGCCAACAGCTTCACAGCAATTCCTGTACAGTTCATAATGAAAACAGAGCAAAACATTTCTCAAGTTCTTTAACTGCAACAGGCTCTTAGCCTGCCTAACAAACCAGACAGTTGTCAGCAGTCAGGAAAGCCCAGCACAACTCTTCTCAACAGCGGGAGCAGCAAGGTGAATTTTCATTCCCCACCATACAGCGAAATCTGAGCTCCTGCTAGAAAATCTGCTGGTGAAAGTAGGGATGTTTGATAATTCAGGAGCTTGGATGGTCCTGACCTTTCTTTTCGATTTGCTACTTTCCTTACTGCATCCAGGCTTACTGTTTTTTGTCAAAATCTCAGCATCTTCCCTTTTTTAACAGTCTTACCATACTTCTCTCTTAATTTTAAGCACTATTGCCTTCTTGGAATTTGCTCTTTCAAATACATCTTCCTAGATCTTGCTGGCACTTCTCACTTCACCTCTTTCTTTTCCTACTCCTTTGACACACTTTCATTCTGCTGCCTGCAGCTCATCTCTCTCATGATCCTGTTCATTCTTTGCCCGCTATTGCCATCTTTCCATCATCCTGTACCCTTTAACATTTATATCTCAATCTAAAGGAAAAGTAAAGCATGTGTTAGCAATACACTCCTTCCCAAGTAAGAAAGTAACACTGAAGCTAGTTTCTTAAGCTAAACCCAATGCAATTCCATTCCCTGAAGTCTTCGGGCACTAGGTAAAACCACCCTCCTTTCCCAAATGTGTCATGAACAAATTATTTACAAGTACAAAAGGATTGGCCGTAACCAAATACTAATGCACACTTAATCGAGTGCAGATTTTGCAGGATGTTTAAAGTCTCCCCTCTGATCTCTGTGAACTTTGGCCTTCATTTGTTTATACAGGCAGAGGCCAATAGGTCACACCACTAAAATCAGCAAACTGTTTACACATATGGTATGCACGCCTGAGAGAGAAGTAGTCATGGCTACAACCATACACTGTACATTAAAGCAACTGCTTTAGTTAGAATAACAACAATGTAGCGAGTCAACTCAGGGGATGAGGAGACCTTCCCGCAACCAGACTTGGTACCAGCTAAAGCAATTAACTGGGATTTCTCCAGAGGCGAAGCTGTGCGTTCCAGTCCAACCTATCCCAAGTCACTCACAATAACAGCGCTCAGGTCACAAAACGTGGCAGCCTCTGACATCAGTGGTAAAACTACTTATTTTGGAGGTGCGAGTGTTAAATTCAGCACCGTGAAAGTTAATACTGCAAAGAATACAGAAGTTGACAAAGTGAGGCTGGAAGGGCAGCTGTAGCTGAAGGGATGTGATCCCCAAGCATGCTGCCAAGCCATGTTTGGTTCAGTGCCAGAGTCCAACATGGTGCCCGTGGCTAATGATGCATTTCACCAGAGGCAGTTTACTGGGGAGAAGAATTTTGTTCAGTGAAATACATTATTTTCATAATACTTAGTGTCTTTGAAACTAAAATTTGCTATTTAAGAAAATCATTATGTGCTTAAAAAGACCCTAATTCTTAAACCTTTAAAAATTAGTTTAACCTTCACAGAGTAAGACCTTTTAAAAAAGCCTCTCCAAACAGCATATTTCATGTAATGTGAATTACTTGGAAATGAGGCATTTTTAGAAGCATAAAGCATTTCAATTTTGAAAATGTGAAGGGGGTTCTAATAGAACTTCTTACTTCTATTTCATTGTAATGGACAGAGGAAGGTATTTTCATGATCAATTACAGGCTCTCTGCTTAAGAGAATGAAAAGGAAAAAAAAAGTAGATTACAAGAAAGAAGGAAAAGCACTGGGATCTAACTAATTGCTTTGTCTTGGTTAAATATACTATAGCTGTCAAGCTGGCTGAAACCAGGAAGCAAATTTTTTTTGCTGCATGAAGAATTTGTGGCCTATTCAGGGTCATACTGAATAGCCGTATGAATATGTGGCATATACAAGAAGAATATTATTACATTGATTGTTACTTTTATTGAAAACCAGAAGCACATATTTAAATTTCATGTCCAAACAACACATGCAGACATGAATTCCCATTTGAAATGAAGATACCGCACACTGTAGAAATCATAGTACTGTTGAATGGCCTTGGTTGAAAAGGACCTCAGAGATCATCTAATCCAACCTCCCTGTCACAGGCAGGGATGCTTCTCAATTAGATCAGGCTACTCAAGGCTCTGTCCAACCTGGCCTTAAACACCTCCAGGAAGGGGGCAGCCACAACATCTCTGGGCAATTTATTCCAAAGTCTTGCCACCCTTGTACTGAAGAATTTCTTCCTAAGATCTAATCTAATTCTATTCTCCTTCAACTTAAACCCATTTGCCTTTGTCCTAGCAATCAAAGCTCTTGTAAAAAGTCCCTCCCCAGCCTTCCTGTAGGTTCCCTTCAGGTGTTGGAAGGCAGCTATTAGGTCCCCTCAAAGTCTTCTCTTTTCAAGACTAAACAATCCCAGCTCCTGCAGCTGGTCCTCGTAATGAAAGTGTCTGCTGCGAGAAAAAATGCAGCTGTGAATCTCCAACAAAAAAATTATCCGTTTTTAATGTTACCTACTTCCTTTCCCAAAGTACATTTTGGTTTCATTCAAATCACTTCTCTGGAATAAGACTGCATCAAGCAGGAAGATATTCTTGTATTGTCATTCATAATACAAATTTGAGACATCTAAAAAATGTGTGTTTTCTTAGGTATATCTATGGAAAATACAGATATAGCTTTGGCTAATCTATCAGAGGCACTACTGGACACCAGCCTCACTCAGTTACTGTCTTAGAAGACCACTCTGAACAAGCACTGCCAAAAATATTTTATCCAGTGAATAATATTCCTGTTGCAAGAGACCCTTTTAGCACCGACGCTGAAGATGAGCAACCCCAAACCAGTCAGGTAGAATCCTGCCCAACTTGCACAAGGCTCTATGAAATCCTCAGTTTGTTTCACATTACCAACAGAAATCCTCTTAGGAGTGTCATCATTTTACCCTACGTATTCAACCAACTGACATCTAAAAACAAGGTTTAAACTGAAAGCATCCTTATAGTTCGTGTACATGAAACTCAGTGGTGTAAGTAACTTTTAATGTAGCATCTCCTCTGCCTCAGCGCTGAGCATCAGAGATGAAGATTAAAATCCCCCATGTCACACTTCTAGTGCGGGAAGTTTTTCAGCAAATACCAGATTTGAAGAAAAAGGCCTCAATGCAGGTGAGATCATCAGTCCCACCCCAAAACAGTTTGAAGTGAAAGACTAAAGTTATTGAAATTCTCTGTACATGTGTGAATCCAGCCAAGGGAGAGCTCTGATCCAGTCCTGTCCCCCCTGGCGGGACTTTTCATTTGATGTCTTCTAAGGGCAACACAAAACTGAACCTGAGCACAGATGGACTGTCATGCTTCGTCAGGTTCCACACTGGGCAGCCCAGGAAGGCTACAAAAGATGTCAGTTTACAGACACAGAGGACTGAAGGGGGAGGATCCAAGGAAAAAGTGCTGGCAGAAATGGAACACATATGGATAACTTGCAGTAGAAATTACTACCTTTTACCAGGATTTGGATTGACACTGTGCAACATTCAACAGCAACACAGGTAGAGCAAATCCCCTTTAAAGAGAGAAATACCCTTCGCAACTTTCCACTTCTAATGGAAGCGAGAACCTGTGAGAAATAGTTCACATTGCCAAGCAAATTCAGAAATTGATTAAAAAAGGCTATCAAACTTCTGCTACAGTTATAAATAGGATAGTTAAAGTAACTTTAGATTACAACATTGACTTCACATTTTAGAACAGAGGAGTACTTGTTGTTTTTCAAGGTTCTTAAAAATAGGATACATGAGAAGCCAGTGTAAACAATGCAGACCACTAACAGGGATTTTTTCCTCAAAGTGGTCAGATTTAGCAATTGCCATGGCACACTTATAAGCCACAGCAGGAAGAAAAAGCTCAGGTATGTCAGGATGCACAGCTTTGATCTAGTGATGCTTGTTCTTAGTCACACCCTTAAGTCTTAAATGTCAGTCCTCTGGAAGAGTGACACTGGACATCATGTTCTATGTTAGCAGTAACAAAAAATGCCCTACCTGAGGCTTAGGACAAAAAAAAAAAAAAAGTTAGGTAAAAATTTATTATTAATGAGAATGTAGTAACTTTGAAGAGAAAACTCAGGTGTGGAAGAGAAGAAGCAGGAAAGCAGGAGGACTGAAAAAAAAAAAAAAAAAAAAAAAAANAAAAAAAAAAAAAAAAAAAAGAGTATCTTGGAGAGAGGTATAATGTAGATACCTCCAGGAAGGGGCAGGAGGTGGTTTCAGCAAAAAGCCAATTAACCCAGTGGCATATTCTAGTGACAATGTGGTTTCAACAGTCTGAGAAAAGGCTGACAATTAATTAGAAAGTGTCAACAAATTACAAGAAACGCATTTAACCCAGGGAAGGTATGTGCATAGAAAGGAAGGCAAAAAAAAACCAACAATAAGCTACATGGTTCCTGGAGTAGGGATTAAAAATGCTGTTCCCTATTATCTCAAAAGCTAAAGATTGCTTCTTCACAGCATTATCTGATTAATTACTACTCCATCATCCTCTGATTGCAGGTCTGTAGGGAACACTCTTCCTAAGGTTCAGCAATATTGGATTTTCAGAGTACATTTCTTCCATTGCAACCTCCAGAGTAACCAATTCTAGGAATACAAAATAAGATGGATAGGTTTAGGTAAACAAGGAAACCATACCCATGTAAAAATGTTAATTGAAAAAAACAATATGGGTTTTCTGTCAGTTATTTTTGTGGAACAAAATTGATCACCGCATTCAAGTGACCTACTCAATGATCAAGTTTTCTACTGCACCACTTTTGTATTGTCCTCCCATTAATTTATTTAAATAGTCAAGGAGTAATATATCAGTCATGATCTCCACTGTACACTTACACAGACATGTTTTGGTATTTCTCTGCTCCAGTCTATAAATAGTCTTCCTGAGTCCAGATCAGACAACAGATATAAATAGCCCAGCTTTTTTTTCCAACATGCACATATCCTGATGAAAAGCACATTTGAAAAACTCCACATGGCATTTATGTTATTTGGGGTTTTTAATTATCACACTAGGCTATAAATCAGAAGTCTGATGTAAAATTCTGTGAATCTTAGGCCCCAGGCAAACATCAGGGTGGTAAATACCAATAGCATTTGAACAAATAGGTTTGTCCTGGGAAGACCTCAATGTGCTTAGGACCAGCATACTCAATCATGTCCCTTTGCCATCCCTCCCAAACCCTGACAAATATTTGTAACTCCAACTCTTTGAAGCATGACCAAAAATCTACCTTAGGAAAGTCACAGCACATCATCATGTGATACTCAAAGTCAGTTCCAAAGTAGAATGAGTGTCATGTAGCTGAAGAACTACAACTGATTTTAACTATGGCATTATTCTAGGAGTAATATGCAGAGTCCAGAGGGCACTCAGGTTCTTGACCTTTGACCTGCAGCCTTCTCCTCCTATGACAGTCATCTATGCAGTAATTAATGTACTTCAAAGTCTGTATCATCTCTATACCACTACAACACGTGTTTAAGTTCATTGCAGCTGCACAAGCCCATCTTTTCACTCTCCCATTCTTGCAAGCCTTTCAACTCTTTGCCAGGCAACCAAAATACAGGGGTCTTTAAAAGTATTTAGAGGTCTTGTATTTAAACAGCAAGCGTTGAAAATACCAGAAATCCCTGCAGTCGGGGTCTTGGCTTGCTCACTAAGGCACCACACAACCAACCACTGCCAGCTGCTGAGAGGGAGCAATCAATCACTCAGGAGCAAGTTGCAAGTCCATTTGACAGCACAGTTTGAAGAACGCTACGTTACTATTGCCATATCTACTAAAAGCTACAATCAGCAGCATAAGATACTTCTAGGGAGTAAGAAAACAAAACAACAACAATGAAGTTTAAAATGTGAGCAAACAATGACAAACTGTCCCACATGTGTGTCAAAATGTATTTCTGTGTGTGAAGCATCTCACTGTTCTTCAAGATCTACTCAAGATTTTCACAAGAACAAGTTATTATAAAACCCTGTAACATAAAGTAGTATGGGAGCAAAGAAGAAGAGAGCCACGACCAGACTTGCCCTGCTGCACGAGGGCTGGCTGGAGAGAATTACTCTCTGCAGACAAGAGAAGGTGTTTGCTTTAGAGCTATGGCTAAACAAGCCACTTGGGTTTCTTGAATGTTGTTTTTGTTGCAGAACAGGAATGGATCAGTGAATATATGGTAACAAATGATCGGATTCCAGGATGTTAAACTGCCCCATGGCAAAGTGTCTTTAAACTTCCTCTTTTCATGATCAGATGAATGCTCAGGTCTACATGAAAAGTTTAGTTTACAAGTTCACTTTTAGCTGTGGGTTCATGCTTAAAGGAAAAAAACCAAACAAAACAAAACAAAACACCCCACTACTTTTACTTTCTCAGGGATAGTTTAAGAAGCTATCCTGCCCCTTCTAGCAAAATTATCCCACAAGAAACNAAGGCAAAAAAAAACCAACAATAAGCTACATGGTTCCTGGAGTAGGGATTAAAAATGCTGTTCCCTATTATCTCAAAAGCTAAAGATTGCTTCTTCACAGCATTATCTGATTAATTACTACTCCATCATCCTCTGATTGCAGGTCTGTAGGGAACACTCTTCCTAAGGTTCAGCAATATTGGATTTTCAGAGTACATTTCTTCCATTGCAACCTCCAGAGTAACCAATTCTAGGAATACAAAATAAGATGGATAGGTTTAGGTAAACAAGGAAACCATACCCATGTAAAAATGTTAATTGAAAAAAACAATATGGGTTTTCTGTCAGTTATTTTTGTGGAACAAAATTGATCACCGCATTCAAGTGACCTACTCAATGATCAAGTTTTCTACTGCACCACTTTTGTATTGTCCTCCCATTAATTTATTTAAATAGTCAAGGAGTAATATATCAGTCATGATCTCCACTGTACACTTACACAGACATGTTTTGGTATTTCTCTGCTCCAGTCTATAAATAGTCTTCCTGAGTCCAGATCAGACAACAGATATAAATAGCCCAGCTTTTTTTTCCAACATGCACATATCCTGATGAAAAGCACATTTGAAAAACTCCACATGGCATTTATGTTATTTGGGGTTTTTAATTATCACACTAGGCTATAAATCAGAAGTCTGATGTAAAATTCTGTGAATCTTAGGCCCCAGGCAAACATCAGGGTGGTAAATACCAATAGCATTTGAACAAATAGGTTTGTCCTGGGAAGACCTCAATGTGCTTAGGACCAGCATACTCAATCATGTCCCTTTGCCATCCCTCCCAAACCCTGACAAATATTTGTAACTCCAACTCTTTGAAGCATGACCAAAAATCTACCTTAGGAAAGTCACAGCACATCATCATGTGATACTCAAAGTCAGTTCCAAAGTAGAATGAGTGTCATGTAGCTGAAGAACTACAACTGATTTTAACTATGGCATTATTCTAGGAGTAATATGCAGAGTCCAGAGGGCACTCAGGTTCTTGACCTTTGACCTGCAGCCTTCTCCTCCTATGACAGTCATCTATGCAGTAATTAATGTACTTCAAAGTCTGTATCATCTCTATACCACTACAACACGTGTTTAAGTTCATTGCAGCTGCACAAGCCCATCTTTTCACTCTCCCATTCTTGCAAGCCTTTCAACTCTTTGCCAGGCAACCAAAATACAGGGGTCTTTAAAAGTATTTAGAGGTCTTGTATTTAAACAGCAAGCGTTGAAAATACCAGAAATCCCTGCAGTCGGGGTCTTGGCTTGCTCACTAAGGCACCACACAACCAACCACTGCCAGCTGCTGAGAGGGAGCAATCAATCACTCAGGAGCAAGTTGCAAGTCCATTTGACAGCACAGTTTGAAGAACGCTACGTTACTATTGCCATATCTACTAAAAGCTACAATCAGCAGCATAAGATACTTCTAGGGAGTAAGAAAACAAAACAACAACAATGAAGTTTAAAATGTGAGCAAACAATGACAAACTGTCCCACATGTGTGTCAAAATGTATTTCTGTGTGTGAAGCATCTCACTGTTCTTCAAGATCTACTCAAGATTTTCACAAGAACAAGTTATTATAAAACCCTGTAACATAAAGTAGTATGGGAGCAAAGAAGAAGAGAGCCACGACCAGACTTGCCCTGCTGCACGAGGGCTGGCTGGAGAGAATTACTCTCTGCAGACAAGAGAAGGTGTTTGCTTTAGAGCTATGGCTAAACAAGCCACTTGGGTTTCTTGAATGTTGTTTTTGTTGCAGAACAGGAATGGATCAGTGAATATATGGTAACAAATGATCGGATTCCAGGATGTTAAACTGCCCCATGGCAAAGTGTCTTTAAACTTCCTCTTTTCATGATCAGATGAATGCTCAGGTCTACATGAAAAGTTTAGTTTACAAGTTCACTTTTAGCTGTGGGTTCATGCTTAAAGGAAAAAAACCAAACAAAACAAAACAAAACACCCCACTACTTTTACTTTCTCAGGGATAGTTTAAGAAGCTATCCTGCCCCTTCTAGCAAAATTATCCCACAAGAAACCAGATGGGAATTCTTCTTTGCCATTTGACAGACCACAGTTATCCATCTCTACTTAGCTCCTTTTATTTCACAATTTCTACTCTACCCATTCACAGCCTCCTGTGTTTTCATCCTTCCAGAGCTCCTCTGAGCAGCCTTGTACAGACTACAAAAGGAATGCAGAGCAATTGCTTGTGTGGATGGGGTGGACCGAGTTGTGTTTTGCTTTGTTTGGCAGAAATTCCCAGTATTATAAAAACTGATTTTGCAAACAAATACTCAGTTTGCAAAAGTATCTCTCCCACACTACCCTTCAAAATAACAACAACAAAAAAAAAAAAGCCGTCAGCACAGCACTCCTTGCAGTGTCTGAGTAATTGCAAAATACATAGAATCCTGACAAAATCACTCAGGAAGCTGCCATTTAGCATCTGCCTGTAATAACCTGCAGGGCTTCTGTGGATAGAGATATTTCCCCCAGTGCTAATTACAGATGTTTATGAAAAGATAATCTTAAACAGGGTCAAATTATTTAAATATGTTTCTACTTTGTATGTCAAATGTAAGGCTAATGAGCAAAGAATTCATTTTTTTCAGAAAAATAAAAAATTCTACCACCCCATCCTAATTAAGAGTATATTCCTTCAGAAATTACTATCAAAAAAGGCAGGTGTCAATCATTTGTAACAATTCTCTTTTTACAAGATCAAATTCCATTCATAAAGCCCAAAACCCATGAACATTTTGCTCAGTGACTTATTTTTGCCACATCTCTACATTTATACTCATAGTTCCTCCTACACCTCAGCTCATGCAGTCTTAAACAAGAACAAAGCTCCACTTACTTCCTCATTCAGCCTCCCATTCCCCAGTTCACAGCAGCCTAGGAGCTGAGCATAGCTCACTGAGCCTGATGAAATGTCCGCTGTGCTGGGTACTGCCTCAGCAGAGAACATGTCTTCCTTAGCAGTGAGAACTGGACAAGACCCAGCTCTGCAACTCACCTTTTGGTGGCCTGCTTTGTCAAGGTTACAGCAGCAATGTTCTGTTCCTTAATTCCCAACGATTTGATTTTATCCCATTAGATCAAAACTATGTCAAGTTTATCCAAATGCCCCTATTTTTGGAGAATAAAATAGACCGAGAGAGCATCTTTTGAAATGAACTGAGGTCTCTTTAAGAAAAATTGCTGAAATCAGCATTTGCTGAGCTCACAGGTTCTTGGGGAACCACAACTGCTTCCGAGGGTCCTGGAAAGGCAGCAATGCAGAGCAAACCTACTGGCCTGGATTCATATGCACACCATGAAATAACTCCCACTACTACAGGAGAATTTTTACAGGATCCGCAAA
This sequence comes from Ceyx cyanopectus, assembly GCA_013401355.1. NCBI lineage: Eukaryota > Metazoa > Chordata > Aves > Coraciiformes > Alcedinidae > Ceyx > Ceyx cyanopectus. The sequence continues at coordinate 10,114 of VYZU01007926.1, forward strand.
TCCTATTTGAAAACCACAGATTTAAAAACATATCCTCTAGTAAACAAGAGTTTTACTGTTAAATATACCCAGGAAGTTTCTCAAGATCCTTTTTTCAGCCTGTTCACTTTGTTTGGACACAGATTTCTTGCCAAAATGGGAGATATTTAGATAAAATCCACATCACACAACTGTCCCACATGACATCCTTGTCTCTAAAAGGGAGAGACATGGATCTGACAGATGGAGCACTCAGTGGATGAAGAACTGGCTGGATGGTCGCACTCAAAGAGTTGTGGTCAATGGCTCCACATCCACATGGAGGCCAGTGGTAAGCGGTGTTCCTCAGGGCTTTATTCTGATTCTCCCCCTTTACTTTGCTCTTGTGAGACACCACCTCGAATACTTTGTCCAGTTCTGGTGTCCCCACCATAAGAGGGACATAAGAGACGCCCATAAGAGGGGTTGGAGCACATTCAGAGGAGGGCCACAAGGATGATCTGGGGCTGGAGCACCTTTACTACAAGGACAGGCTGTGGGAGCTGGGATTGTTCAGTCTTGAAAAGAGAAGACTTTGAGGGGACCTAATAGCTGCCTTCCAACACCTGAAGGGAACCTACAGGAAGGCTGGGGAGGGACTTTTTACAAGAGCTTTGATTGCTAGGACAAAGGCAAATGGGTCTAAGTTGCAGGAGAACAGAACTAGATTAGATCTCAGCAAGAAATTCTTCAGTATGAGAGTGGCAAGACTTTGGAATAAATTGCCCAGAGATGTTGTGGCTGCCCCCTTCCTGGAGGTGTTTAAGGCCAGGTTGGACAGAGCCTTGAATAGCCTGATCTAATTAAGAGGCATCCCTGCCCATGGCAGGGAGGTTGGATTAGATGATCTCTGAGGTCCCTTCCAACCTAGGCCATTCTATGATACTATTATAATAATTGCATAAGGCATAAAATATAGGCAGTAACTACAGGATGCAATGTACTCGCAGCAGACAGTGCACTCACATCCAGCACACTCTGTTCACAACAAAAGGATAAAGAAAAAAAAAATCCTTCATGAGAGAAGCTGAAAGACAGCATGACAAAGAAATACAATAATACTTACGGTCAAGACCGTTGATGTATCTCATTGTAATTTCACAGTGCCCCCAAACTGCACTGACAATGGGGTAAAGTTTTTTCCCTTTTAGTCCCCTGAAGGCCACTCCAAGATACTGTCCATCTACCATGAAGCTAAGCGTCCCTTCATCCATATCCAAAACCACCAGTAAGGAGTCTGGAAGTACAAAAGACTCATCCGGTTCCAAAAAGACAGGATATGTGACCCCAGGCTGGTTTTTACAGTTGTGGTAGAGTTTGTTGCGTCCCAGATCCCAGCCCCACGATTCACTATTGCTACCAACCAGTGACGTGTATCCCACCGAGTGCAGAGGAGCTTCCGTTGTGGAGACACCCACCACGGCATGAGTTCCCCGTTGCCTCGTGGGCCAATGGATCTGCCATACATGCAGGCCTCTCGTGTAGCCAACTTTGCCCCGGATACAATCTGTGCTTTGAGCAACAGGGTGCCTATGAAAAGTCAGTTTATCATCTTCCTTGACAAATATATTTAAAGAGCGATCTTCGTTGTTCCAAGCATGCTTATACTGGACTTCCAGCTTGGCGGGGGGCATATCCAACAGCATGTCCAGTCGTGCAGGCTTGCAAAAATCTGGGCCTCTCAGCTCTCGTTTAACAGGTCTATAAGGGGGGTCCCTCACATCCACAGACTTGATGCTCCCTGAGATTTTCTGGCCCATTGCTTGGCTGCAGATTTACAAAGGAGAAAGAAAAGTCGACTTTGGCCCAGTGTTACCTCATGAAAGCGCTTTTACGCTGAGCCAGTGGCCTGACAAGCTGACTGGATTTACTTGTCCTGTTTGGAGCTTTTAGAAGCAATGTTTTCAGACAAAAAACACTCCTGAAAGAAAGCAGAATATTTCCAGTTAGCTTAAGAAAGCTATAAGAAAACCCACAGCATATTTTTAAAGATACTATTTTAAACCCCAGAGCTGACAATTCACTACTTATTGTTCAGCATCCTACAGCACTAACCAGCCTGCCAGCAGGATAAGGAGCCCACCAGCACACAGAGCGCAGACAGTCATTTCCTCCCATTCACAATGGGATGCAGACATTCCACACCTTCTGCCCTTCCATGTATTCTGTCAGGCCAAGCTCACAGCAGGTCTGAAGAAGCCCTGTACTATTCCCCAGCAACAGGGTTAAACCTAATGTTAAGCAGTAGCCTCGCTTTCGCTTATGCTTTTGTTTCATAGTCTTACAAAAACCTGTTCTGTCAGAAGCTCCTTTTATTAACTTGTATCTGTTCCCTGGGCCCTGGTAACAGAGCACTTCAGCTCCTCTAACATTACTGAAACAAATGCAGCCAACAGAAAACGGCTGCAAAATCTCAATGTTTCCTTTTAACACACCCTATCCTTAAATTTTTTTAAAAAAACAAACAAACAAATCAGCAAGCTTTTTTTCTTTTTTTAAATAAAGGAGGAAAAAAAAAAGGAAAAAAGGAGGGAAGAAGAGCCATGGAAGGACACTGAAGAAAGGCAATTTCAGTTCTTTGGAAGTTTTCTAATGGGCAATTGCTACAACTGGGTATGTTCTTCATGCTACTGGAGCCACATTTTCTGTATTTCAGTATTAGGCTGATGAGAATGACTTGAACACAGTAAGACACATTAAGGGGAATACATGATTTTGAAACTTACTGTTTCTGTGCTTGTGGTCAAAAGTACCCAGGAAAGATTCTTTGCAGGTAAGTTAGGTTCATTCACATTTTAGAGCTCAGGTAGAGCACAAAGGGAAGCCAAGAACCTCTCTAAGTACTGAAGGTATAAAAATGAAAAGTCATATAAGCTTAAACAGATGATTGATATGGGATCAAAATCAACTATCTGCACCAGCAGATGTACTCAGGTCTTCTAGAAAAGGAAGTGCCAAGTCCAGAAATGCTGGAATGCTCTAATACAGCTGAGCAGATGCACTCTATTTACTGACAAGAGTGACAAATTGTTTCAAGAAGCAGCAGAAGTCAGCAGACTCAGAAGCCTGAAGGGCCTGGGTGGCAGCAAACAGTGGCATAAATGTCTTCCAAAAAATCATCTTGCAAGACTTTCACTTGCTAAGTCACAAGTCCACGCTCATCCTTTTGAAGAACTTCTACTCCAGATACACTGTTCTTTCCATTGCAAAGATAATTTCTGAAAGATGAGTAAGGAACATGTAATCACAAAAGACAAAAATTAAAAAGTCTAAAAAAAAACCCAACACTTTAAAAACTTGCCATCCAACCATGTTTTAGAAGTATACAAAGCCCTTATATATTACTTACAATCGCCAATACCATGTAAAGTGTTTAATGCATGTATTAATATAGAATGAAACAATGCCTATGTTACAGGAAAGCTGTCTTAAAAAAAAACAAAACAGAAAACAAAAACAAAACCAACAAAACAAAACCAAGAAAGTACTAGATTTATCTTCAAGTCTATATGACAGTTAAGTTACTGTATAAAAATAGTATTTTCCATTAGCTAGTCCCACCTGGATATAAATGCCCACCTGATCATAAAACAACCTCCTCTTTGTACCTAATTTTAATCTTAAAAAAAACCCAACAAAATAAAGCATGAGCTCCCAAGCCCTTTGTATCATGCTTGCAGGAGACCTCACAGGAGCTTGAATCATTCTCCCTGCCTCCTTCTTTGCAAAACTTGTAAAAGGAGGCTGAAAGTTTAAACAATTATTATGTTGTAGCTGACACTTGCCATTTCCACTATTGCAGAAGCACTTGCTTCAAATATACAGAGGAAAATTTGGCCTAATGAAACAAAGTCTGTACTTTATTCCACATTAATAATCCCATTAGTGACAGTATTAAACAGGCAGGGAAGCAACAGGCAGTAAATATCAGCAAGTTCTCCTAGGAGGACACTTGCTTAGGGACTGGGCAATTCCTATTCAAAAGGTGCTTATTTGAACTTGAAAGAAGGATATGAAAAAGAAAAATGTAACACAGTCAAAGGGAACCTGAGTGATTTCTGTATGAGCTCTACTTGCCTTTGAAATTTTCCTCTTTCAAAAAGCACACAATTGACCCCATTGGGGTGCTGGGAGGAGAGGCTGGGGAAGGACTCAGCACATCCTCCTGTATTGCTTCCTGAACACGAGAAATTACACTTGTCACAGACACTTACCTGGCAAATCACCAAAAGATTAGTTAGTGGCTTTTTGTGATAAGGTGACTACCTCAACAGACAAGGGTGAACCTGCAGATGTCATCTATCTGGACTTCTGCAAAGCTTTTGACATAGCTTTTGACATAGCATTTTGACCCCCACAACATCCTTCTTTCCAAGTTGGAGAGATATGAATTTTAGGAGGACTGTTCAGTGAATATGGAATTGGCTGGATGGTCGCATCCAGAGGGTGGAGGTCAATGGTTCAACGTCCAGATGGAAAGCAGTGACACGTGGTGTCCCTTAGGGGTCTGTACTGGGACCTGTACTGTTTAATATTTTCATCAAATGATACTGACAGTGGGATTGAGAGCACCATCAGCAAGTTTACAGATGACACCAAGCTGAGTGGTGCTGTCGGAAGGCTGGAAGGACGGGATCCAGAGGGATATGGACAGACTGGAGAGGTGGGCCCAGTTGAACCTCATGAGGTTCAACAATACTAAGAGTAGGGTCCTGCACCTGTGTCAGAACAACCCTCACTATAAGTACAGGCTTGAAGATGAGGTGCTGGAAAGCAGCTCTGCAGAAAAGGACTTGGAAGTGTTGGTGGATGAGAAGCTGGACATGAGCCAACAGTGTGCACATGTAGCCAAGAAGGCCAATTGTATCCTGGGCTGCATCAAGAGAAGTGTGGCCAGCAGCTCAAGAGAGGCGATTCTGCTCCTCTACTCTGCTCTGGTAGTACCTCACCTGGAGTAGTACATCCAGTTCTGGAGCTCTCAACATAGGACAGACATAGACTTGATGGAGCAGGTTCAGAGGAGGGCCACAAAGATTATGAGAGGGCTGATACACCTCTTCTACGAGGACAGGCTGAAGGAGCTGGGGTTTTTCAGCCTGGAGAAGAGAAGGCTCTGGGGAGACCTTATAGCTGCCTTCCGGTACCTGAAGGGGGTCTACAGGAAGGCTGGAGAGAGGCTGATTACAAGGGCCTGTAGTGAAAGGATGAGGGGTAATGGGTTTAAATTAGAGAAGAGTAGATTTAGACTAGATATCAGGAAGAAGTTATTTACCTTGACGGTAGTAGAACAAGGGAACAAGCTCCCTAGGGAGGTGGTTGAGGTCCCATCCCTGGAGATATTCCAGGTGAGGCTGGACAAGGTTCTGAGCATCCAGGTCTAGTTGAGGGTATCCCTGCTCACTGCAGGGTGGCTGGACTAGATTATGACCTTTGGAGGTCCCTTCCAGCCATAGCCATTCTATGATTCTAAACACTGAAATGACTGACTTGGAAAGCCATGGACATTCCTCCTAATGGGCCTCAAACTGTAATGTAAATAGGCTACTAATAGACGGGTAATTCAAGGGAGCAAAATGTGCCATTGTATGTACCCTGATACACACACTACTGTGCCTTGACTCTAGGATGTGCTCGGAAAGTACTTTGGTTTGAAACAGTATCTTACAATATTAAGCCTTTCTTCATACACAGATGTTACCACAGGGTTTAATTATCTAACATGGCATTTGGCCAAACAGCTTTGTATGGACATTGGCCTGAACAACCCTATAAAAAACTTACAGTTACTTGGGGACTAAAGCTGAGGCAGTTCCCAGGCAGTGCTACAGCTCAAAAGCCACCTTTCATCAAGTACTTTCTCCCACCCAACATATTACAGTGTCTTGCACTCTAGCTCTATGTAGCTGGTAACTGTTCTCAGCTTCTACTAGAAGGTCAACTATAGCCATACTTACTCAGTTATCAGTGGACTAGTTCAAGTACATCACCCAAAAAAACCCAAAAAACAAACCAAACAAAAAACAAACAAACAAACCAAAACCAAACAACAACAACAACAAAAACCCAAAACACAACCACAATACAAAAATAATGAAATAATGACCTAAAATCACAACACAAAAACAATAAAATCATCACCAAATCATTTATACCAGTACAGCAATAAAGATTAGAGACAAGGAACTACTGGAGAGAGTTCAGTGGAGGCTAGAAATATACCAAGGGGACTGAGACATCTCCGGTGTCAAAGAAAGGCTGAGAGCCCTGGGAGTCTTCAGCTGGAGAAGACTGAAGTGATCTGATCAATGCTGGTCAATAGCTAAAGGGGTGGGTGTCAAAAGGATGGGACCAAACTTTCAGTGATGCCCAGTGACATGACAGGGGCTAATGGGCACAAACTGGAACCCAGAAAGTTTGAAAGTTTTCCCAAAGCTTTGTTCTTTGAGTAATTGCAAACTCTACAGGAGTTACAAAACAAGACAATATTTCGGTCTTGCTTAATACATGACCTCTCAATTACATCTGTTTAGTGACTACATCCAAAAACACTAAATTTCATGTTATCCCTGTGATAAAGATATTTTGTGGAAAATAAAGTAGCATTTTCCTGGGAAGAGAAGAACCACCACATCAGTACACCTCTTCACCAACTGGAAATCTCTGGTTGAGAAGGCTGTGAAGTTTTGGTAAGCTAAATTATCTCTGCCTCAATTCCACATTCCTGCCACACACTGTCAGGATACAATGATTAGCTTAAATGTACTGTGCAAGAATAAGCCAACTCCAAACAGGAAAAGTGTGTCAGTGTTGCTTAGCAGTGTCCTCATGAAGACTGCCAAAATATTTAGGGAAATTCTTCACAATAAAAACACAAATTATACTTACAGAGAATGACTTGCTGGGACATTGCTTTGCTGTGATTAAATAGGGAGTGTTTTTTAACAATTCAATATGCTGTCATCTTTAACTGCTGATAAAAGAAACATGCTTTCTGCAGTCAGGTTTCAGTATCCATAGTTATGGATTATGAGTTAGACATGCAGAAAGCTTAAAAAACACGCATAAGAAATGACAGCACATAAACCCAATTTGAAGCTGCACCAAGAACGTGCTACAGCTTAGGCTCACCAAAGCAGCGAGGCAGCTGGTGAGTCCCATCTGTGAAAGTGGTCAGCAGAAAAAGCAGCGAAGAAGAGAAAAAAAAGCAGCGAAGAAGAGGAAAAAAAAAAAAAGCAGCAAAGAAGAGAAAAAGCAGGGAAGGTGATGCCTCTGTCTACCAGCTTTTTAAACTTCCACACAGCAGTTCTCCCTCTTTTTTTGCTATTGAGCCTCGCTGGGTTTTTATTTTCTTGCAGTCAGACCTCACTGTCACCTCCCTTGCTAACCTGGGCTTTGTCACCAGGAAGCAAAGACTCTCAAATGCCAAGAGAGTTGTGATGAGAAGCTGTGAACCAAAGCTCTTCTCTATGGGCACCAAAATTTTTCAATCCACAGGTACCTGAACAGAACAGCCATCCCAAGTGTTTGAGTACTCTGAATCATATCTTGCTCCGGCATCTCTACAGGAAGAATGGGAAGAGGAAAACCTCCAGCTCTGCTATGCTGGACAAGTTGTCGAAGAAGGATTTATAAGGTAACCCAGAAAATGTAAAAGTCCTTATTCTTGGAGGTAAAAGTATGAGGCCTAGTGTCCATCAACTGTGTTCCCAAGGTACAAACAGCTACATAAACCATGACAACACTGTTTTGATGGTGACAATGAATTAAGCACATTTTTGTTATGTTAAAAAGATTGCCCAGCTTATATTTAACTATAGATCCTGGTATCCAACATTCTTGATATACTGCCCATTCTGAACAATGTTGGCCTCCTCTGTCTAACTGGGAATACAGGAGTAACAATGCAGCAGCCAAAAATGCTCAGATAATCTGGACAACCCTCTGCTACACAGAAAGCTTTACGCTGCACGCACACTTAACAAACGACATTTCACACATGGGATGAACAATGAGGCAGCAAGTCAGGACTTTTTCAGTTCCTAACAGGAATTCAAATCTAGAAAATCCTGAGGACATTCCTCCATAAAGAGTAACTTAGCTTGTACTGTTACAAAAATGTCATTGTTTCAAAGTTCAAAATAAGCCTCCTATTAAAACAGACTGTGTATTTAGCTGCTTGGAATTAGAATAATCTGCAGTATCACACCATCTGTAACACCAGTTAGAAGGAGTTTGGTCATATGATGAAGAATTCAGAATCTTGAGTAGCTCTGAATACAACCAAATGTATATTTTTAAATACTTTCATCTACTGGATCTGAGCTGATTTGAGATTTTATGTCTTCCGTCTCTCCACATGTGTTTCTGGAGTTTGCTCCTCTGGTATTGAAAATTGGATTTAGATGTAGACTTTATATTCTGAAGAAACAGGAAAAAGGACAAAACATCAGCTCTGTAAGCAGTTCTTTTGTGTAATGACTTGACAGCATAGAGCAATGTAATTTGAAAAACAAATATAGTTAACATAGTACTATAAAAATTAGTTGTGTTGGGTTTTTTTGTT
>VYZU01007940.1:0-24946 GCA_013401355.1 Ceyx cyanopectus
TTTTTTTTTTTCCCCCTCTACTTAAAATAAAGCCAAAGGCCTGAGTCTGCCTGCAGGATTAGCAGCCAGTACAATTTCAATTTATAAATTAAGCCCTTCTTGATTTGCAAATAAAAAGCATCTGAAACCACTAACCAACTTGGCTTTCTTTTTTATGCCTATAAAAATGTCTGAACCATTTGTTTTTTAAATTTTCTAACTGTAAAATGTACTCCTATGAGCAAAGATGTCCAAGTTTCGATTGGAAGAGAGGTCTTTTTGACCAGAGGAGTTAAATCCTCACGTTTGCAAGGAAACTCAGAGCAATTGGCCCACTAGAAATCAGTTCATAAAGAATTTATTCTTTAAAATAACCACCCCTTACCCTGTGGCTGCACCTGCATTTGTGTCATCACTGGAGCCACTGGACCTGCTGGGATGCTGACACATGCCACAGGACTGGGTCTTACCACCTTCCTTTGCCTGTGCAGACACTGAAAACACTAGAAACACCGATTTTCAGCAAAGTGGTTGTGGTTTGGTTGCAACTTTATCAGCAAAGCATTGTGTTGGGGTAAGAAAGACACAAGGTGCTGGGCAGGTGAGTGCTCTTCACTGGCAGGGCTGTGTCCAGTGTGGGGGGTTCTTCACTGGCACAGGTTGTCTGTCCTGCTCCACCCCTTTTCCCTGCCCACTCAATGAATGGATTTTAGGAATATTTTTGTGGCCTTGCTAACAAGTTGTTCGGAGCCAGGGCTGTGGCAGAAATTGGGGATGAATCCTTTAGTGGGTTTTGTTTCGCTTTGTTTGCGTCGGAAAGCTTGAAGTAGTTCCCCCTTTTCCCAGGTCGACTTTCATAATGTCTTAAAAGCTCATTTAAAAGTGATTTCTGCTGACGAAAGATGAAAGTTGCTGCACCAGGCAAAACACTTGAAACAGTCAGAAAACCACCCTCTGCTGGTGCAAACCTGGGGCAGTAGTGGTGACAGGTTGTGAGAGGGGCACAGTCAGTGCTTGGTTTTACTTGTTACTTCACTAACCAACTTAAAAGGAAGAAAAACACAGATTTATAACAAAGCAAAAGTCATCACTCCAGTTTGTTGGTAATTTCTGCAATTTGTTGGCATCTTTGCAGATTGTTGGTAACTCTGCAGTTTGTATTTTTACAGGTTGTATCTTTGCAGGTTGGTTGTATCTCTGGTTTGTTGGTATCTCTGCAGTTTGTTGGTATCTTTGCAGGTCGTTTGTATCTCTGGTTTGTTTGTATGCAGTTTGTTGGTATCTCTGCAGTTTGTTGGTATCTTTGCAGGTTGGTTGTATCTCCGCAGGTTGTTGGTATCTCTGCAGTTTTTATCTTTGCAGGTTGTCGCTATCATCTTTGCGGTTGGTTTGTATCTTTTTGGGGCAGCTCCTTTCCCTCCCTGCAGGGCTGGGCAGTTGTTTGCGAGCATCGCGGGTTGCTGCAGAGCCGCCGGGAACGGCCCGGAGCACTCGCAGGGTTTATAACCCAACCCCTCCAGCTCGTTTCACTTCGCTTCTCCTCCTGACACGCTTTAGCTTTCATTGTGCCTTAACACTGTTTAAAATGGTTTTGTCTGGTCTGTGCTGCCCTTGTGAACGGTTCCTTCTAAAATATGTATCTTTATTTAAGCTGTTTAATCTGGTTTTGGGCAGTCAGTAGTGGCTGGTGACCCAGCCCTGGCCCTTCCACCTGCGCAGCTCCCCGGCAGAGACAACCCGGGGTGCGGGTGATGCGGATGATGCGGGTACCGCGGAGTCAGCCCGGGCTTCGCTGTCAGGAGGCGGCAGCTCCGGGCCAGGACTGAGCGCAACTGTTCCTCACAGGAATGGCTGCGAACCTCGGAGAACTTCTGCGCTATGGAAACACAAACGGGCCGCCGGTGAGAGACTCGGGACGGCGGCTCCCAGCGTTTCGCGGCGCACCGAGCCCGGCGGCGGTGCCGGGAGATGCCCGGGGAGGCCGCCGTGCCTCACGGGCAGGCTCCGCCGCTCGCTCGCCTCCATCCTCCCCGTCCCCATCGTCTCGGCGCGGGGAGGAGGGGACGCGCTGCCCGCGGGAGGAACTCCCGGCTTCCCCCCCCCCGCCTCATCCCCGCCGGCCCCGCTTCCCGCCGCCCCCCGCCGCTTCCCGCCGCACGGCCTGGGCGAGGGCGGCCCCTGTCGGCGGGAGGCGGGAGCTGCGCCCCGCAGCCCGAGCGGTGCTTCGGGCCGAGTTCGGGGGAATAGGGGGGGAAAACTTCCGAGCCGAGCGGCCTTTTCTGCCCTGGGCCGAGCTCAGAGCCGCACGGTCGGGCTGGTGCCTCTGGAGCACTCGGGGCAACCCCGTGTGGCTGCCGAGTCCCGGAGAGTTCTTCATAGAATCATAGAATCGTTTGGTTGGAAGAGACCTTTAAGAGCATCAAGTCCAGCCGTTCACCCTGCACTGCAAGGGTCCCTAAACTATGTCCCCCAGCACCACATCCACACGGTTTTTATACACTTCCAGGGATGGGGACTCCACCACCTCCCTGGGCAGCCCATTCCCATGCCTAACCACCCTCTCTGGAAAGAAATTTTTCCTGCTATCCAACCTAAATTTCCCTTGGTGCAACTTGAAGCCATTCCCCCTCGTCCTGGCATTTTGAACTTGGGAGAAGAGGTCAACCCCCACCTCCCTACAACCTCCCTTCAGGTAGCTGTAGAGAGCAATCAGGTCCCCCCTGAGCCTCCTCTTCTCCAGACTAAACAATCCCAGCTCCCTCAGCCTTTCCTCATAGGAGAAACTCTCCAGACCCTTCACCAGCTTCGATGCCCTTCTCTGAACTCGCTCCAGCACCTCAACATCCTTCTTGTAGTGAGGGGCCCAAAACTGGACACAGNCAGGTGTGAACTTGGAGGTAACTTATTTGGTTTTTTATCTGCCAACCTTTGGCTTTAAGCAAAACCACAGCGAGAGGAGGTGGGTGGTCCCGGCCAGTCCCAGTGTCCCAGTCCCCAAGACTGGGCTCAGCAGGGCTGCCCTTGCAGAGCTGTCCCCGGGGAGAGTCCCCTGCTTTGTACAAACTCCTGCAGGTCTGGTTGGAGATTCTGTCATGAAAGGATGATGTGGCTAAATTCTGGTCTTGATTATGCATGTATTTCTTCTTCTGGAAGAGCTGTCCCCTTTTACATCGGTCTAAGTGGGAGAAGAATTTGGCTTCCACAAACACACCCTTTTGTTTCAGAGTGTCAGCCTCTAGGAGGGTTTGGTTTCAAAGGGACCATGTAGTAGTTTATGTCTCTATCAAGTCCTCCGGGACTGTGGTTCTGTTCCTAATATTGGATCTGTGAACACTACATCAAAAATGACAGCACTTTTCTGGATATTATTATTCCAATAAACTAAACTGTTCCTGGATACCCGACTTCCAGGGCACGGAGAGCAGAGCTGGGAGGGGAGGTTTGTTAGGAAGGAGACACAGCTCAGAAGTTCATTTATCCACTTTTAAAAACAACCGTGAAAACAAACACACAAACAAAGCCCACAGAAGTCCTGCGATGCTTCTAGTACTTAAACAGTTCCATTTTTTGCCAGAATGGTGATTTTCCATTTTGCCAAAGCAGCAGAACATGGAACTGGATTTCCCTGCAAGTAGCCAAACGTTGCCTTGTCAGTCAGTTTATTAAATTATTCCAAACTCTGTCGAAAAAAAACCAACCTTCACTTTTTGCATACCAACGTGGAGAATTTGGCAGCCTCGTGGACGTGGAATTTTTGGCTTTGTTGTATGATTGCATTGTCCTGGTTGTGTTTGGGGGTGTCTCCCCAGAGGAGAGACGTTCCCGTGCCCTTCGCCTGCTGCTGTCTGCGGAGCGGGGATGTGGAGGGAAAGGGCTGGGATCCAGAAATCAAGTGGATTCGGTTGTAACAGAACTTCTCTGAAATTCTAGATTGATTTCTCGAGATATTAGAGCCTGCAGGATTTTGGGAAAAGCTCCAGGTTTTGCGAATGTTGAAATGTTGTTAGACATGTTCTGAATTTGTGGTTAACTTGGAGCTGCCTGAAACTTGTTTTAATACTGTGCGGATCCCTTGAACCCCTGACCCGGAGCAGGATAAGGCCCTGAGCTAATGGAATAACTGTGAGCACCCTGTTCCAAATCGTTCAGATTTACAGTGGCACTGGAAACATTTCTCTGGCATGTGCGTGTGTGACATTTGCTAAAATTATATTAGACCTGCACTTGAAAATTAATTCATAAGGGGCAGAGGCGGGAAAATCTCGATGAGCCGCTAATCAGCCCCTTCCCAGCAGCAGAGGCGGCCGCCAGTTTCCATCACAACTTGGATGTGTTCACTCCCAGCCCCCGTTGTCTGGAAGCACTTTCGGAGGGATGGTGAATGCACTTGGCTTCTTGCTGCTTAAAAAACCCATGTTTGTTTAGTCTCTTTGATAGCTCTTGCTGTCGGGCCACGCTCCCTTGGCTTTACTGCTCTGGCACGAGCGGCGACGCCGCTTCACACGCGTGTGCAGGTGAGTGCACAGGTGTGTGCAGGTGTTGTGTGCTTCTGTGTCATCACGAGTTCATGTTCTCTTCGCGCTCATCAGCTTCTGTTTTCCTGAACCAAAATGATTCAGAAAAGACAGAGATTTACTGGAGAGAGTCCAGCGCAGGGCACCAAGACGCTGAAGGGACTGGAGCAGCTCCCTGCTGAGGAGAGGCTGAGGGAGCTGGGGCTCTTTAGCCTGGAGAAGACTGAGGAGGGACCTCATCAGTGTCTATCAATATGTTAAGGGTGAGTGTAGAGAGGATGGAGCCAGACTCTGCTCAGTGTCATCCAGTGACAGGACAAGAGGCAATGGGAGTCAGTTGGAGCACAAGAGGTTTAGGGGAAACACAAGGAAAAACTTTTTCCCAGTGAGGGTGCCAGAGCCTGGCAGGGGCTGCCCAGGAAGGTTGTGGAGTCTCCTTCTCTGGAGACATTCAAGACCTGCCTGGATCTGTTCCTGGGTGACTTGGTCTAGGTGCCCCTGCTCTGGCAGGGGGGTTGGACTAGATGATCTTCTAGGTCCCTTCCAACCCCTGACACTCTGTGATTCTGTGAATCTTGTTTAGCTGGAGGAACATTCCAGCTTCCACATGTCATGGTGGCAGGGAAGGCTACACTGTTGGGGATCTGTTTGAACCCACTGCAGCCCTCTGGGCAGCAGTCTGAGCACCATCCCCTGTCTGCACTTTGCTCTTCTGGCCCCACTTTACAGACTGGATGAACAGTTGGTATATTTGCTTTCCATTCATTTATGGGACATTTATAGGCTACTTTTACGTTAATATGCTTGTAACAGTTGGTTTGAGATGTGACAAGCTCTGCTTGCAGCTGCCTGGGTTATCTGAGTATATTCAGTTTAGAATTGCACCCACTTCTGAGGAGGAGCTGGTCCCTGGAGCCTTCCAGTGCATCCATTTTACCTGCACATGCAAAGCACAATCTGAACATCTCTTTCAGTGTGACTTTCCAGCTTCAGTCAGGCTCAAAAAAAAAAAAAAGGCACAGAACTTAATTTGAACCTGAGCAATGTTTATTTTCTGATCTTCTTGCATTTCATCTGAACCACTTTGAAAAATTTTTGAAAAGATCAGGCTTTCTGGAAGTGAATTAAATTGGAAATAAGCAGGGAAAAAATGGGAGGTAAAGGGTCTTGTCTCGTGGCAGATTTCTAGGCAGCTTTTCTCAGCGAAATTAGCAGAGTTTGTGAAGACAATTTCAGGTCACTTCATCATCAAAGGGTTAATTCTAATTTTGAACTTCCCAAATGTCAGTGCTCTTCTATCCAAAAATACAGCAACTGCCTTTATCAACATATGCTTTTCATTACCTACAAGACTTACAATATTTTTGGTGTCTGTATCAACTTGATTCAATTACTGGTACCACGGCGAGGGAACATTACCTCCAGGGAAAAGGGGGTGAATGCATCAGTGCCCATGGATACAGTGTAGAGGGCAGATTAATATAACAGATTTACATCAAGACTGCTGACTCCATTACTTTAAAACTCCTGTAATTGACTTTTTTAAAAATGGCATTAGCATTTAAATGGTACTATCGTTACAAGGGTGAAGGTTCAGCAGAATATGATCAATTTATTGAGCTCTTCAAATGTTCTTTTGATATTTATTTTTTTTGTTGTCATGCTGGAGGGGTTTTCTAGTGTTCTGTCAGACACGAGAAAAAGTCTATCCCGTGGAGACCTCAGGGCAGAGACGTGTGAGGAGCTCACCTGAGTCAGGAGTCCCTGCTCACAGGCATCTCCCTCACCCCCACAGCTGCTCCTCGTGTGTAGAATTCCAGTATGACAGGAAAAAAAATCATTTACAGAAGCTGTCTCTGGTCTGAGACTGGTGTTAGAGAAAGCAGGCAGGGTGATGATCCACCATGATCTTTTCCAGCATTACATGCCCACATGATTTCAGTTGCACTCCAAACACCCCGAGAGCTCCCAGTGCAGCCAGTCCAGCTGCCACACTGAGGCAGTTCTGCCAGAGATTTCCCATTGGCTTGGGAGAATGATACTCTCCATATCCCCTTGCCTTCTGGCCCAGAGGGGTGCCTGCTGTGCTGCATCCCTTTCCAAAACCTCCTCGTGGTGCAGGTGTTCTGGGACATCCCTCTGCAGAAGGTCTGGCACGGTCTCATCTCCAGGCTCCCAGGCTTGTGAAGTTCTGCTCTGTGGGTGAGAGGCTCCGTGTTCACTGAACAGAGAAATCTCTTTGAGTTTTACTGTGCTGACAGAAATGGGGAATAGTTTTGTTAGAGCAAAAGACTTTAAATGGTAGTAAATGCTCGAGAGGATAATCTTACAACACCTACCACTTTGTGGTTGTAACTCATTAAAGACTGAATTATTGAAAAGAAATGTTGTTCAGGATGCCTGAATTGGAGCGAGTGGCTGCAAAGGGTGTCGTGAAAAATCCCTCTTACCAAATGCAGGACTGAGCCTGTGCTTGGAGCACTTCTAACCCAGAACACTGGGATGGCCAAAGGGATCCCACGTGCAGGATGAGCCCCAGCATCAGCACTGGATGGGTGCACAGATGTGCCTTAGCACCCGAGTGCAAGAGCAAATGTATCTGTAAACCCCATCCCTTCTGCTCCAGTGTTCTGACATCTCCTGTGAAGTGAAGAAGAAATCAGGGAAGGCAGATCAAGGCTGGACCCACAAGACTGAAATGGTCTCGGAAGGGCATCTTTTCCAAGGCTGCAGACCAGGCAAGAGCTGGATGTGTCAGAGATTGGCAGTGCCTCCCTTCAACACAGCCCTCTGTGGATGAACAGGCTTCAGGTCTTCAGACCTAATGCCATGGAGCCAAGCACACAAATCTAATGGTCCTTGGGGCTGTCACGAGTCCATTTTGGTCCACGGGGCTTTCATGAGTCTGACTTTAAAAAGCTAAATTAAAAAAGAAAAGAACAACTGCACTTATTTCATTTTTACAGTTGTAACTTGGTGGCTTTTTGGCTGCTGCTGATAGAATTGATGGCTCCTGGTCCCAATGGCTGTGACAAAGCAGGTCTGGGATGCAGAGCCAGAGTTCAGGGTACAGTGGCAGTGGGTAACTTGGTATCCCTCCTGCTTGCCTCGCTATAAAAATGCTTGGTAATGACCCAGTTCGACCCTGCCAGTTCTCTCTGACCTCCTCCTTTCCAGGATGCTGCTTAATTTGCACTAATTACATTCCATTCTGACAGGAACTTGGACATTGTCTCAAGCTCTCAGGTATTTTCACTGCTGTATTCCAGTACAGAGTGCTCTGGGAGCCGGGGATGAAAATGGCAATAATTAACTTAGGAAAATACACTTCATTTAATATAATATAGAAGTCATTTGCATGTAGTGCAATCTAAATGCAGAGATAGGCCTTCAAGTTTGACTTTGGGCTTTAATTGTGAATTCTTACTAAGATTCAGGAGGGTTGGTTAAACCCTGCAGTAGCAGGTTTAAATAATTCATACATTTGTTGTTTTGGGGGCTGTTTTTCTTTGGTTTGCCTCCAGAACCCCAGGTTAAATTCCTAACAATAATGCTGGGGTTGATGCCCTCTGCAGAAAATTCTGCTCCCAAGAGGTCACCAGCAGAGGAGATCTGCAAGAAGGAAAACTGACAGGACAGGTTTGGCTTTGCTGCTTCTGCAGTTGGGGCAGGACAAGGGTGTCAGTGCCTATGTGTGTGAATAGATAGGTGGAGAAAAATCCACTGAGATATTTTTTTTGTGTTATAGAATGATCAACCTGCCCACCAGGTAGACTGAAAACCAGTCCAAATGTGTCTGCCTTTTGCTGGGGAGGGCTCGGGGACCTGGCTGGGGTCGGGTGTGTGAAGGAACACGAGGCTTCTCCCTCTGGCTTTGCACCAACACTTTCTGTTCCCCATGTGTGGATCCCTGTGGAGTTTGTCACCCCAGGTCCCCCCGTGCCACAGAGAAGGGTGTTGTTGCCAAAAGCCCCAGAAGGAAGGGCAACGCTCCTCAGGGCCCCAGATCTCCATGCAAAGCCTCAACCCAAGAGGCAAAAAAGTATGGAGCACATGCCAGGGCTTTGTGTTCCTTTCAGGAGAAGAAGATAGGAGCCATTGTTGGAGCTGCTCTGAGGCTTTTAGGCACAGACGGTATCAGTAAAGTAGTTGCATGTTTCAAAATATTGTATCATTTTAAAGTGCAGAGCACATGAGATCAGTGAAACGGGATATGCCAATTTGAACTGTGACATATAATGCAGCTCTGTGTTTGGAGAGACAGAGGCACCCCGGACCCAAAATCCCTGGAGCTGTCTTTCAAAGAGTGATAGTTACGGAAATTAGCAGTGCAGAAATCCATACTAATCATTCATCGGGAGTCTTATTAACTGTCTTACCAGTGTTATTAGGAGAGGGCCTGGCCCCCGAGCAGGGCAGAGGGGCAGGAGCCGCCTCTCCCCACCCCGCAGCCCCGGCTCCCTCCCACATCACAGCCACGGCTGCTGCTGGGACTCCTTTGTAGGGGACTCCGGTGTGAGGGGGAAAAAATGATCTCATCTTGGAGTAAACTTAAGCGACACCTTGTCGTGCCTGAGGAGCTGGCCCAGAGTGAGAGAGCTGAGGCCTAATCCTGAGGGTGAGCTCCTCTCTGAGCACCTCGGGGCCTTGTGCCCATCCTTTGCCCAAGCAGGGTTGGCGTGGGACTGGCAGAAAGAGAGGACTCTGGTTTGTTGCGACTCGAGCTGTTTAGTGTCTGGTGCCTGTAGTTTTGTGTGACTGGTGCTTGTTTTGAGTAGTTCTGGCTGTAAATGGACAAGGCTGTCTGTAAATACTTCAGATATAAATATATAATATTTATACACTGGTTATTATCATAACGTCTCTTTCCTTATTGTCAAACTTTACCTAAGTAGCAAAAAACTCAATAATATTTGGTCCAGCTGAGCTTCCCAAAGGGAACTCTGCAGTATTTTTACCCTTAGTTCTATCGAACAACTTACTGAGTATCAACTTGAGACCCGTATCTTAGGAAAAAGAACGCCTTAGTGCTTCCAAAGGGTGCATTTCCAATTTGACCCTTGTTCCTCCCATCTGATGTTAGTTTCAAGTGAAAGAAAATTAAATGACACACTTGGGTTCAAGGATTTAAGTCCGTGAATCTTACTCCAGCTGGTATCTCCACCATGAGGGAAACAAAGAACACAGAGGAGATAAATAATACTTGAAAAAGACAGAATCTTTTTTGTCTGCTTCTTTATCTGTAGTTTGACTGTGTTCCTTAAGTGTTGAAAGGGGCACTTTCTTGGCAAGTATGACACAAATAACCTTCACCCTTGACTGCACCGTCTGAGACAGTTATAAATTTGAGGATAAAGGACACGAACAAGAGTTACTTTATATGACATTTTCTCATGATAAGGGGGGCAGAGATAGGAGTGAGGATTCCTGTCGCTCTGGGCCCGGGGTTGTTTGTCAAGCCATGGGATTTCTGTCCTGGCAGATGGAGCCCCTGTGCCACAGCGTGGACTGTGCAGGGTGGTGCACAGTGGGCACCTCAGCAGCTGGCACCTCAGCAGCTGGCACCTCACCTTTGCCACCTTTTGTGGTACCTGCAGCTGGGGCTAATTCCTCCCTGATTCCTCCCGAGCCTCTGGAAGTCTCAGCCTCAGCTGAGCTCTGATAGAGTCACCTTGTGCCTTCTGCTGGGGGTAAGGGGGGGAGTTTCCTCGTCATGAGGCAGCTTAAAAGAATCAGTTTTTCAAAGGTGGGTTTTGGAATTCACAAAATGAATCCTTTTCTTGTGGAGGGGAAACAGAGAATCTGCAGTTTCAGTGTCCCACTTAAAGGTACTACACATGGGTATACTGCAGTAGTTTCAAACGAACACAAATGTTGGAAAGATGATTAAATGTATTAATTATATATTCTTAGAACCAATTTCCTCATTCTTTTCGATACAGCCAAAAGCACTGCTGAAGATTTTTCACTGTTGTAAATATTTTTGTTTGAATTCCAGCAATCCATAGCATATGGTTGTATTTATGCTGTGAATAAGCTTTGGCTGTTGCCTTTCTGTGTATTTCTGTTGCAGAGCTTTTTTTGCAGAGAGTTTTTCAGACTTGTACAAATGCATTTTTAAGATTTTTTTAGAACTGTCTTTTTGAGGGCAGATATTTAGAGAATTGCAATAATCTGCTTTAAAAACCACCAGTAACATTCCATGCTGGACAGAACCTTGAGAAGCAGTGACACCATCAGGGGAGCTCCTGGGAACAGTTGCTGGGTTCATTTCTCCTCCCATCCCAGCCAGTGCTGCTGCCACAGCTCGGCCAGGGACAACCTGGCACCTGGGCAGACCCTGCTGATAATGTCACCCATATTCTAGCACCTACAGCTGGGGATGTTCAGGGATATTAGACATGATAATCAGCATAAACATTTGCATCTCAGCCCCACGCCTCCATGTGCTATTATAATGAGACCTTCCAGGCTTGCCATGGACATGGGTTTGATAATGATGTCTGGGTAAAGCTCTGCTGCTGTCTGTGCAGAGATCCATCAGCTCTGAACCAGGACAAGGCACTGATGGAGGTGCAGGATTGCCAGGGGCAAAGCCAGAGCTCCAACTCATCCACGGTGCTGATCTCTGCACTTTAAATAATCCCATTGTTGCTTCATAAATAAACAGGTTGAGGTACCTTGACCACGAGCTGGTGGTTGTGTGGGAAGGTAAATTCATGGATAGTGTTTGGTTTGGGGGAACTGTTTGTCTCAAGTGGTATTAAGGAGTTGTTTTCAAAGGGTTTGTTGAACAGGTTGGCATTCTGGGCTGTTTGGATCTTTATTTTCCCAGGGAAAAGGTTCCCCCAGGCTGGGAGGAACTGTGTAGCCTTCCAGCAGATAGTCCTGCATCCTAGATAAATGCCCTGGGACTTTCCCTTCTTCCTTTGGTCTGGACTATGAGTTTCTGTCCCCTCTGGATCTGTGTGTGCACTGAGAGCCAGAGCTGCTGGGTCACACCCCCCCTGGGCACCTGCTGCTGTGTCACCCCCAGGGGCTGTCCCATTTTGGGGCACAGCCTCTGTGTTCACTAAGGCTCAGCTTGCCAGCAGGAGTTAACACAGCTCCAAGAATTTCACATAATTTCACCTGAAACTCCCCCTGCACGTTGCATTTTTCATACAGCCCTAAGAAATGTGGCTCCTGTTCCAGACTGCAGCAGGATGGGATGTTTGTCTGTTGCAAGGACCCTGCAAAGTCAGTTTGTTTTGTGCATGGGATTTGATGTAAATATTTAGTGGAAAGATGTCTTTGTTTTCCCACTGTAACACTTTGGTCTCTGTTGCAAATGACAGCTGGATTTCAAGCAGGTCTGTGTGCCCGTGGCTCTGCAGGATGAGGACCAGGGTGGAAATTCTGCTCTGGGCTGCTCAGAGGGCTCTTCCCTGATGGTGTCTGGGACTGGAACCAGCCCAGGATGCTGCAGCAGCTGATGTTCTGTTAAATAAAATAAATAAATTCCCAAGTGAGGTGATCTGAATGAATCTCTCACTTTACAGGTGTTTGTAAGGTTGTAGAATTGATGCAGTTACATTTACCCTGTTCAGAATGAGAAAACAAATTCTGCTTTAAAATGTATTTTTGTTCCAAGACGTAAGGCAACAGTTTAATACAAGGATTGATCTCACTCTACATCCTCTCCAGCTCGAGTCACTGGAAACCTAGAAAGCACTTCTTGATCTGCTCTGTGCAAACAGTGGGTCTGACCCCAGAGGAAGCAGGGAGGCAACGTTAGTGGGCTCGTGGATCATGCAGAGCTGGAGCTGAAGTTCTAACTTGGGGGGTCTCTGAACAACTGCTTGAGTTTGGCCCCATCAGGCCCTGTTCACTGTGGGATTGCTTTAGTGAACTGTCATTTTACTGATGCATTGCTCCAGTTTGTGCTGGCACTGGGAAAAACCTGGTGGACTTTAGAACGAGGTGTGGTAGCAACTAAAGCTGGGGGTGTGTTAAAGCTGACTGGGGAAGGGGTGAGTGCCTTGGGACGTGGTCTGACCCATACTGCAGCCTGCTGGGCAATGAAGGGGGTCCTCTGTTTGTTCCTGATGAGCTTCATTTTTTGTAGGATTATCCATAATTAGTGAGGCCCAAAATTTCTGAAGGCTCAAACGAGGCAGTTGGAGCAAAGTATTGGAGATAAAACTTGGGTTTGCTGGCCGTGGTCGGCCGTGGTCCTGCTCTGCACCTCAGCTCAGCACCTGCAGGGTGGGTTGGAGCTTTCTCCCCATCCTTCAGCAGCATCATTGTCTTGAATTCATCCCTCTAAGCACTGGGTTCTGTTTGGGCACCCACATTGCTTTCCTAGGCTTTCCTCTGCCCCTCCATGGCTGCTGCAGGGAGGTGTTGATGGGACTGTGTGGGCCAGAGCACCTTCAGGCCCCTCTGCTGTAGGTGTCTGGGTGTCCGGGGGCCCCTGTCACAGGTCCTGTGTCCTTTGCTTTCCCAGGCAGAGCCAGCCAGCTCTGGTTCTGCCCTTCCAACTGAGAAAGGCACTTTGCACACCTACTTCAGGGAATCAGTGGCTTTAATGTGCACAAGGATGTTTATTATCTTCTGTAAGTGTGTGGGGGGAAAAAAAGCCCATTCATCTTTGATGGGTGTAATCTTTTTATTTTTACTCCTCACTTCCACACAGTTCTGAGTTACAGCAATAAACCATTCTTTGGCTTTTTTTTTTTCCAATCAAATCCTACCTTTTTTTTCCCCTGTGATTAACCAAAGCTGCATTTTGTTCTGTATCTAGAATTGTGTATAAGCCTGTATATAGAGCTGTGTTTTGATATCCAATAGATACTGCAGTTGAAATTGCAATGAGAGAACAGAGAAACAACAGGCATTGCTGAGATTGTGGCTCTGATTAGGAGTGCAAATTAGATTTAGATTTCCTGAATGTCTAACAGCAGCTAAGCATTTTTTTGTCCTTTGTGTATGAACATTTCCATTAAAATTTACAAAGGGTTTGAACTGGATTAGACTCCCACAGTCACTTTGAAATAACAAAATACAACTTGGCTGACAGGGGCTGTTTAGAAACCTTTTGCAAAAATTATCTGCAGAAACGTTAGCACTTAGCAGCTACAAAATGTCTACTTTTGTCTTGCCCCCTCTGCCAAGTTGCCTTTCTGTCTTGCCATGAGGAGGATAAATTATCCGACTTGCAGAGATAAACCACAGAGAGGTGAGATTACTGAAGCTGAATACTGGAAACTCCCAGCACTCTGTCCTCCTCTACACTTGGAATTTCAAGCCCTGTTGCTGGCTGTGTCAATCAGTCCCTTAATGAATACATGACTAAATGTGCTTGTTTTTCTCCTTTCTAGAAGATGCAATTAATGTTTTTGGCTTAAGACACCTAGTTTATAATAAATGTATGAAGTGCAGCAAAAGGTCTTTGAAGTTAATTCGGGGAATTATCTGAAGAGAAAAAAAAAGGCATAAAATAGATGGCTGAGAGGAGCCTGGAACGTGCTGGCAGAGGGCACAGGGTGATGCTGCCCTGAGTGCCACCCCACCTGCCATGCTGTGCTGATGCTGAGCCCAGGGCAAGCAGCCAAATGAAAGCAGCTCTTGCTAGTGCAGCCTTTGCTGGCAGATGTCTGCAAGAACACGTTCAGTATAAAGGGAAGGGAGCATCTAAGAGGTTTCTTTCCAATAAAAGGATGAGCAGGATTTTCTCACCACAGTAACTCCCTCCAAAGAACCAGAGAAATGCAGTGAGTGGCAGAGGGCAGGGGAGAATTTCAGCCATAGGTGGTGACAGTGGCTTTTGTTGGTGTCCTGCATGGATGGGTTTAGTGGCTGGCCACCAGGTTTCTCTAACTAAGAAAGAAACCAAGAGCCTTTAAACAGAGTAACCCCCCCCTCCCCTTATTCATGGAGTTCTGTGCTCTGAGAATTGATGGCACTGAAGAGGACAGAGGCTTGGGGGGGTTCCTCTGTTTTTCATGGCTGGACTGGAGCTAAGGGACAAACCTGCTCTGAGTAGCTTCAAGGTTAGTGGAGGTGGTTGCTGAACTGGGTGAGATTGTTGCTTTCTATCTGCAATCTAGTCTGGGGCTGGATTTGGGAATTCTGTTCACGGTGCTTGTGACTGGTAGGGAAGGTGCTGAGGAAAGAGGAGAGGTCAGGAAACCTCCAAGCAAATGTTCTGTCCTAGGGTGTTCTCCTGAGTCTTTCCATCCTGGGTAATCTGGAGGTGAATCAAAGCCAGTGAATAAAGCCTGGGCATGTTGTGTCTAAGTCAGAGATCTAGGGCCAGACACCAACTGCAAGTCTCTTCTGGGCCTCTCAAATGATACACATCAAGTCTGTAGTCTCAGATCTGTCTGTTGCTGATAATCTCACCCTCTTTCCTTATTTTCCTCCCATATCTCACACTTTCTGTCATCCTGAAAAGACTTTGGCGTTGCAGTGGGATGCTGTGCAGTGAATTTACTGCAGAATCAGAGGCTCTGACTATAAATTCCTCTTGGCAGAGACTGCACTTGCCTGTGTCAGTGAGGAGCACCCAGAACGTTGGCTCTTTCCCTGGCTCTGAGCCTTCCAGAGGCTGAGGCAGAGGAACCAGCCTCCAACCAGCTTGGGATGGACCAGCAGCTCCAGCACTGGCAGCATTCAAACAGAGCTTCAGCCTTCACACCACCAGTGCCACCCTGGGCTGTTTGGGTGTGAGCAGTGCTGTGGAAGGACAGGGTGGTATTTGGAAAGCCACCAGGAGGAAGGTTGGAGGGTTTGTAACCCGCTGATCCCCTTTGCTGCTGGGCTGGTTGCCGCAGAACAGGGGGGCTGTGCAAAGGCCCCCGGTTCAAAGGGTGCTAACTGCTGATTTTTAATGAAATAGTGTAGCTCCTGATGTGCACTGCACCCCTTTGCCCTCTTCAGGGTGACTCTTGCAGCCCTGCTGGGGTGGGCACTGGGCTGACTTGCTTGGAAACCAGCAGCTGAAGGCCCCAGTGCACATCTTGCAAAGCAACCCTGAGCTCGCCTCAAAAACTCTTTTCTCCTGGTGAAATCCAAGACCTGTCTGTGTGGTTTGGGCAGCACTTGCTGTGGAGGAGGCATTTTAAGTGATAAATAATGTAAATGACAGTATCAGCCTGGATGAATTATTTCCTAAATAGAGACCATTTTGATACTTGCATTGCTGTCATGTGAAAATGTAATGGAAACACTCGTTTCTGGCTGGTTTGATATGGGAGGTTTTATCAATGTCAGGAACAAGAGCCAAATTTGAGGTGAGCTGCTTGCAAAGCATAAGTAAATCAACAAGTATTCACAAACACGCACAAAGCCAGTAACTCTGAGCAGTGAATATATGACAGAGTTTGACAGTTAATTCATAGAAACTTGTGAATAAAAAAAGAAGTGAAATTAATCCAGTAATTCATTGCCATTGTGTAACTGTGGGATTTTATTATATCTGGGGAAGGTGAAACTTGGACTGAATACGGAATAAGAGTTTACTGTTGTATGCTGGTGCAGCAATATACTAGTCTAATAATAAGCTAGTATGAAATTAGTAAATATTTCGTTTAAATGAGTGTATTAAAATAGAAGTTAGTCATTCTGAAGTCTTCTCTGCTGGTTTGGAGTTAGTATCTCCCATACAATCAGCCCTTTGCTCTGTGCTCTCCGTTGGGATACGAAGGCAGTGCAGAGAAGGAGGGTCCCTCCTTTCCTCTCCCAGTGGGTGCTGGAGGCTGTAGGGGTTTGTTGTGGCTGCAGAGGTTCTGACCCTGCCTGGTGAGTCCCTTCACGAGGGCCAGCTTCACCTGGAGGGCTCCTGGTGGTGCAAAAGTCAACCTGGGTCTTCATGTCCATACATGACACTTAAGCCAGTTTATAGGGGTGAGTATGTATGTGTATATATAGATCTTTTTGAGTGTAAAGCAGTCTCTCCAGCCCATCCATTGCTAAATTCCTTCCATCCAAAGGTGGAAGCTTCCCTCTCCCCTCAGCTCAGCTCCAGACATTACCTGGGATGACTCCCCAGTGCTCTGCTCAATGACCCCATGAGCTAGCTGCATGTCAGGGTGGGTGGGATGGGGCTGGCAGGCTCTGCCTCCCACACCTTAAAGGGTTAACTGCCAACGCCGAGCACAAACAAGAGATGCAAGCAAACAGTCCCCAGCAGAAATTGGACCCATCACTTCCCCCTAATGAAAACCAGATTCACTCCTACAACAATCATTCCACTGTTTGAGATACCGTTCGGAGCTCGAGAGAAGCATTATTGTTGTTTCTATGGAAAAAAAAAAAACACCCTGAACCCATGCTCTATATTTCTAGACTCCATCTATTTTATCATCTGCTTTTCCTTCTGGACAAGGGACAAATAAAATGGAAAGGTTTACCAGGGCTGAACGCTGAGGCTCAAAGCAAAAGTAAAAAGGGAGGGTGTCCAGATCCTGCTGGAAATGGGGGCAGGTAAAAAAAACCTGAAATGCCACTAGTTGGTCTTAACTCTGTGTCCTGCAGCTCTGATGGATTGGTTTGGGGAGGGGGACACGTGCACAAGGCCTTTTTACACAGGGAGTGTATTTCACTTGGTTGAGCAAACATTGCTCTCCTGCTGTTCCTCCCTGCCCGTGAGCTTCTCTTGCACGTGGGATTGCACACCCAAAGGGAGACCCGACCTGGGAAATACTCCTGCGTGTGCACAGAGTGTGAAAGATCAGAGCTCTTCTGCACTGGGTCCCCTTGGCCTTTGCATCGACCAAACCACTTGTTTCTGCTCTCACTAAGCAGTTGAAGTGACTACAAGCATGACAGAGATGATTTTTTTTTCCTTAAAAAAGAAAAGTTTTAACCCAGTCTAGTTTTAGTGGATCCTTGCAAAGAGTTTTCTCCCTTTTGCTGAAGCTGTGAATACTCGTGCACATCCTGGCTGGGATCTCCCATCCCTTGTGCCTGTCGTTTTCGGGTGACACGTGAAGGCTTTTGTGTGTTTTCAGCAGCTGACCTTGTGAGTGACATGAACTTGGTCTTCAGCAGCCCCATCAAAACACCCAGCACTGAGCCTCGTTCTGGTTGTTGGTTTGGATTTCATGCTCGGGAGCTGATTTGGTAGAAGACAGAACAGGATTCTGATTCAACTGCAAAAGAATCACAATTCAGACTTTCCTCTTACTGAGCATTTCCTTGCAACAGACAAACCAACGACGAGGGCTTTAGAATTTATCCTGCTCCGTGGTGCATCTCAACGGCCAAGCTGCTGTTCTGTGCACATCAGTGTTTCAAACTCACACAAACATTCTGGGGCTTTTTAATCAGGTTCCAAACAGACATTTATTTTGGCTACAATAGCATTTGCCTTTTATTGCTGTCACGAGATTCAACATTTCCAGAAATAACCTTGGATGTAGGTGTTGTCAGATCCAGTGGAGCAGTGTTTTACCCAGTGTGTATGGACGTGGATTCTGCAAAGCAAGGAATGCATTTGGGAAACTCCAGTGATTTTTTCAAGGAATTATGAATCAGGACAAGAGGCAACGGGTGCAAGTTGGAGCACAAGAGGTTGAGGGGAAACACAAGGAAAAAACTTTTTCTCAGTGAGGGTGCCAGAGCCTGGCAGGGGCTGCCCAGGGAGGTTGTGGAGTCTCCTCCTCTGGAGACACTCAAGACCCACCTGGATCTGTTCCTGGGTGACTTGGTCTAGGTGATCCTGCTCAGGCAGGGGGGTTGGACTAGATGATCTTCTAGGTCCCTTCCAACCCCTAACATTCTGTGATTCTGTAATATAATTTCCTGCACCCACAGACTTGTTATTCCATAAATTCTCTCTGTTAAGGGTTTGCTTTGGTGCATCTGATGATCACTGACTGATGCTGACAGAGGGTGGAGTTGCTTCTGAGTAGACTTGGTGGTGTCTGTGTGATGATGAGGGTGCCATCTGTCAAATGGGTTAGATTGAAGCTATTGTGTGGTATTTCATTGACTAGCAGTATAGCAATCCAATTATTTTCTGTCCTCAACCTAGAGGAATACTTGGCATTTGGATTTTTTCAGAGGACTGTGTGGGCATCAGCTAATTCCCATTTTACCCTGAGTATGAACATCACTTCTTACAGGCAGTAAACTGCAACTCTGAGAGAACTGGTGACTGTCTGAAGGCTGTAGGGGGGGGAGTCAGTGGTGAACCCCCAAGTTGTGTCATCCTGAGGGGCTCCCAGGTTTCAGTCTCCTGTTTGATCTCAGGGAATCCCACTTCTCCCATGTTTTGAACACTCTGCACTTGGGATTTTTGTCAGCAGCTTGGTTGGTTTTTACAGAAGTGTGTTTAATTTAGACTCATAGTGGTGCTTCTGTAGGACTGACAGGAAATTTATAATGTTGCATTGCTGTACATTAATTTTAAGGGGTTTTTTTTCAGGGCATTACATAGGTGTGCAGATGTGCACAGCCATACATCTCCTTGTGTAACAGAACCAGCAGATGTTTGTGAAGAGCTCTCAGTGCTGCAGCCCGATGTTTAGAGGGGACTGCATCACTTCCCAGTCATTTCTGCAACACCCTGAGATCTGCTGACCCAAGCCAAAACCTCTCCACTCTCTTCTGCTGGTGGGGAGGAGTTAGGGATTTGTGAATGTGTGAAAGTATTTGCTGCCAGTTATAACTGGAACCGAGCCTAGAGGAACCCAAATCCTTCAGCGGGAAAGTTTGTACGACACGATGGCTGGAACTGGCCCAGCTTTCAGAACCAGGAAGTATTAATAGGAATAAATGTGAGCACCATTAGCACTTCCAAAGGCATGATTTATTATCCATTTTTGGATGCAAAATACTGTTTAGTTGCATAACCTTGCTCGTTTAGATAGGAAATGTCATTAGTGGATTAGTTTATTAACTGCGCAGCGAGGGAATCCCTTTCACCCCGAGCCTGGGCTGGCAGCACCGAGCTGTCCCTGCTCCACCTGCCTTCAGAGGGGGGAAATGTTTGGGATTCTGCTTAGAACTTCCTGAGCTTTCCAAAAGGAATGGAAGTGGGAGGGAATTTGAACTGCAGGTGGCCATGCCAGGTGGGGATGCTGCGGGTGGTGGGAGGGACTGGGGGCAGCAGGGCTGACTGGGAAGCAGGGAGAGCTGGCAGCATTCTGCCCTCTTCACTCTACCTTCTTCTGCAGAGTTCCAGTTCTGGTTTATTATCTGTGTGCATTGTGGATGAAACTGGGTGTTTGGCTCCTTCCCCAGCTCCAGGGGAGCCCCAGCAGAGCAAGGCTGCTGGGAGGAACTGGGACGGCCGGGTTCAGACCCTGTGGGTTTAGGGTCAATGTGGCAACAGTTGCTTGGGATGTCCCAGCAAATTGTTGGGCTCTCAGATCTGCTGTGCTCTAAATATGCTGAGGACTGGGGAGATTCTGATGGTGCTGCAGTTTTGGGGTTTTTCCCAGTTGTTGAAAAGCAAGTTTTTCAGCAGTTGTACGTGACTGGTTATTAAAACTTAAAGAGAAAATGTTCTGAAATAAACCATCAACGTGTTCTTCTTTAATAGGAATAAATGGTTGGCCCGTGATCATTATAGTTATCTGCTCAGTTTTACTTGGTATCTGACTGATTCATGGAGGCAATGCTAATTACACTGGCTTTTTTCTATTATGAGATTTTTTTTCTTTTTCCCCTTAATGTCTTGCCCCTGTAGTCAGTCTGTTCCCTGTAAAATCCTCTCCTTTCCTCTCCTCCTTTGATCTGCTGGTTCGGGTTCACCTCCTTCATTTTTTGCAATTACCAGTCTGGAGTGAGGATGCCCCTGACCTTTTACCAGCAGTCTGGCAGACACATGGGACAGGAAGCTTGGGTTTTATTTCAGCCTTTTCTACTATTCATCTTGGATGGATTACAACAGTAGCAGCTCCAACTGTCCTGGAGCCCTTTTAGTGTTGAAGCCAGGCTGCCTCCCAGACACAAAGCAGGGAGCAGCCCAGTGCTCTCTGCCTGGGGATGGGCTCAAGGAGCAGCTCTGGTGCCTACTCAGATGCAGCAGCCCCTCCTGTTCTATAGGCTGCCATACTGGGAAGCATTTCTTTTCTGTCCCGTTCAGCAGCAGCAGTCACCCCAGAGCACAGTCTGTTCTGGAGAAGAATCTCTGTGGATGTCAATACAGCAGATGAGTCATTTGCTCCAAAAAACAGGACTTGCTTCTGTTCAGCTGCTGCTCTGCTGCATTCTTCTGCTTTCAGAGTTTTGACTCGGCAGCAGAACAGGCAAAAGGCATCAAACTGCCACAAGGACTTTGCAGAAGATTAGGATAGAGCTTGAGATTAATGTTTGAGTTTCAAGAAGAGGGTCAGTTTGCCATAAAGCAGCACAGGGCTGTTCTGCCCCTCTTCACTACGGAGTGAGCTGCATTTTCCCACCTTGCAGAAGCAATCAGGAAAGCTGGCACTGTCTCTTACATCAGGACAACTTTTGCAGGGAGAAGTGGCAGAAGCTCTGACTTTTCCTTCTGTGTTTATATAGCTTAAAAAAAACCAGAGCCATCAGTTTTTGCTGGGTGCTTTCTGTAGGCAGGTGATTAAGAAGCCATGTGCAGGAGCTTGCTTCTCTGGTTTATCGTTTCCCAGACAGACATCTCCAAAGAAAGAAAATGTGATAATTCCTGCAGAGGGGCTGTGATTTATAACAGCAAGAGAATGTGAAGACAGGCTCATATGGGAGAGGGAGGGGGTGGGGAGCCGGAGAGATGAGCCTGTGGAATGACATTATAACTTTACCTGCTTGCTGAATATATCTGTGGATTTAAATGACATCTCAGGGGACAGTATCAAGCTTCTAAATTCCATTCATCCATCAGATGGGAGAACAAGACCTGGCTTTCAGTCGGGCAGGAGCTGGAGATTTCTCCTGGAGTAAATGAGCTCAGACCACACAGATAAAGAACGTCTTCTGTTCCGTCTGAAAACATTTCAGGGGAGAATCATCTGTCACTCGGCTCCAGGCTGGAGACCTTTCAGCTCCAACTGAGGTGTGGAGTCCGGAGCAACAGGGACGCTTTTCAAACTCTTCCCAGTCCTTCATTCCATTTTCACTTCCAGAATTTGCTTCACAGCTTCTCATAGTTTAAAATAAACTGCCAGGAATCCAAACGCCGCAGGTAACTCCAGCTCTGGGCGGCGTTCCCTGGGGAAGGGGGAGGCTGGATCATTCCTGGCAGGCATCTGCTCCCCAGCCTCCTGCAGAACTGCTGCTTTAGGAGTTGTATGTTCATTTATTTATTTTATTTTTTTTTACCCCTCCAGTGAGTATCTTTCCATCACAGAAAAAAATGAAAAAGAAATCAAACAACAACTGAAGCAGGTTTTGGACGGGAAGTTTGCTTTCCTGGGTGGATCATCAGCTTGGCTGTGTTGGCTTGAGTTTTATCTGGATTCAAATGCAGAGGGAATGGATTGGTGTAAATCTGCCCATTAGTACAAATCCAGTGGAGACAGGACTTTTAATGGAGAATCATGCCTGGGGAGAACCGAAGAAGCTTCCTGTGTTACTCTAACTGGAAGTAGCTGTGATAGGTTTCTGGAAAACTTAATGCAGTTTCTTGTTCTGCTTGCACAGACCTGCTGGTGCTCCAGACTTTGACAGCTTTTTCAAATGTTGAAATCTGTTTACTCACCTGAAGGTTCCATTTTGGGTAGCTGAAGCTACTCAGAGATTTGGTCAGTGTGAATGGGTATTGTTAACTGAAAGGAAGAGGATCTTCACAATGTGAGAAACCCACAGGTGGTTCAGAGGATGGTCTGGAAGGTGTTTCTCCCTGTGTTCATCTCCATCCCAGTGGCTCTGAGACACTCCCACCTGGAGCTGCTTCAGGTCCCCATGTTTCATATCTCAGCCTGTCTCAATAATGTTTTTATTTGACTGAAGGGAGAACAGCTTTCAATAGCAGAATGGATGTAGGCAGAGTACACAACAAGGAGGAGAAGGTTGTGACCCCCACACCTCCCAACTTGCACCTCGAGGGTGGTGGAGCTGGTACTTGGGGCACCCTTCTCCTTCCCTTGAGCCTGGTGCCCCCAGGGCACAGCTCGGGGTCAGACCTTGGCTCTGTGCTCCTCAGAGTCTGGGTGCTTCTGTCAGCAGATCCAGCAGCAGACTGACCTGCTCCTGCTCTGCTGCCTGGGGTGACAGGCTGGGCACACATGGGATGGTGATGTGGGCAGTGGCCAATGCACAAGGGCTGGGGTGAGATTTGCAGCTTGTTTAGTTGCCCTGGAAAGAAAAAGTGAGTATAGAGGTGGATGAGTTGTTCTTCCAAGACAAACAAGTGCATAAAGATCAAACCTGGTCTCTCCGGCTTCATCTTTAAAGAGAAGCAAACCCACCAAGGTGTAATGAGGTGCCCTCATGGTCCCAACCTCTCAAAACCAAGAATCACTGGAAAAATCTTTTTCTTTTTTTTTTTTTTGTTAAATATTTCATCTTGATTTCCAGAACAAATGAGTTTGGGTAAACTGGAGATAAGGATCAGAAATGTGAATCACTGACTCATTTCATTGAAAGCTGCCATGGAAACATATCCCCAGTTAACTTTCCTATCTACAAAGGCTCCATCAGTACATATGATCCTAATGATTTCCACCCAATTCACAGCTATCTGGGTCACACACAACTTGTGTAGTATCAGGAAAGAATGTGTGCCTCATGTATTTATAGTGTGGTTTTCCATGCAGAATGAGAAAAATACACTGCAAGGGAATGAAGAAGCTGGGGGGGGGACACACATTTAAAACAAAATTTCGTTTTAATTAAAATAAAAAGCAACTTTTCAAATACGAAATGTCAGGCTGGTTAACCTTGCATCCTGAGTCTGGAAAGATACATTTTCATCTTTGCAATGCCTTAGTTAGTGGTTCCTGGCACATTACATTAACTAATTTGAGATCGAATTATCAAATTTGCTCATTGCTGCTAGCACTAATTTGAAACCTTACAATAAAGAACAGTTTGAGAGGCAGATGAAAGGTTGCCACCCACAGAGGCTCCAAGACCTGTCCCTGGTGTATCACAGCAAGGTTCGGAGAGATTTGGGGTAATTGCAGTCATGAGCTGGAGTTGATTGAAGAAAATTATACCCCAGTTTTTTACTACAAGCTCTTTTTTTTTTTTTTTTTCTCCTTTTTCTTCCTTTTATTGTGTGTGGCTTTTCTTAAATGATGCTGTGAAATACTATTGCAAGGAAGGCAAAGTATTACATTTTTAATAACTATTAAAACTTCGCTTACAACTCTTTCTGTTGCAATGCCACTGAAGTTTCTGAAGAATTCTTTGTCTAAACGTTCCCTGTATTTTGCAAGAGTTTTCAGATGTTATTCTAGATGAGGTTTTTGTCTTCTCTAAACTTGTAGGCAAAAAGACAACGAATGGTTTTCAAAATGAGGTGGAATCTTTTACAACTTGCAGAGCTCTACGGGCCCTTGAAGTTTTATGAGAAGAGTTTCTCAATCCCCAGGTTTGAGGATGACAATTGTGAGCTGAGAGCAATTTTCTGCACATCAGCTTTTCCTAATTGTTCTAAGAGTGATGCATCAGTTTCTTCCCTGGCCTGGTTGAATTACCATCCTCAAAGAACTTGCATTTTAACAAGTTAGGAAGGCCAAGGCAGCAGGGGTCCTGAGAGAGGCATTTTCTTCCTGACCTTCCTGAGATAAATAATTAAGATGGAGTCTAGATAAAGATCACTGTCAAAGGTGAGGGGTCAACCTGGCTGCCTGACCTAAGAGGTAAAATTGCCCTGCTTGCTGCAGCAGCGACTGGAAGGCAGCTGTGTGTCAGCGGGAAACAAAAGTTTCTTGCTCTGTTGAATAGGCAGAGCACTGAAAAAGAAGAGCTGGGGCTGTAAAGGTCTCCTCTTTACAGTGGAGTAGATCCAGCAAATGGGTGTTTATCAACAAAAAGATTAATAAAAAAAAATAATTCCCTCTCTGGTCAAGGTTAAGGGAGCAGATTAGGGGATGGTAACAAGGCTTGAAATCTGAAGAGTGCAGAGGTTAAAATGCTCTCCTAATTTGGAGCCTGTAGGCATCCCTGGGCTTAGAGGAGGTTTTCCAGCCCTTCAGGGTGTGCTCTGTGAAAAAAATCATCCCCAGACACCCCCTGCACTCAGCACCCCCCGGGTCCTCACTGTGCTCAGACACCCCCCTCCACGGGGCGAGCTCAGAGGGCTCTTGCTGGGGGAGCTTCTTCCCAGGGGGAGCTTCTCACTTTCCAACACCCTTCAAGTCACATCTTCCTGAGAGGCATCCTGAGGAAAGCACGGCAGGGCCCTGGCTGGGAATCTTCCTCACTGGGACTCTTCCTCACTGGGAATTGCCTCTCACCAGCTACACCCCGAGAAGGAGCCGAGTTCTCCCCGTGTGCTGCCCAGTACACTTCGGGCCACATGGTGCCCGTGCAGAGCTGGTCCCTCTAGCTGAAGGCCA
>VYZU01007962.1:0-10656 GCA_013401355.1 Ceyx cyanopectus
GTCATGGTCTCCTGGATGCTGCAAACAGCACATTGCTTATCCCAGGATTTAATCAGATTAATTAAGCTGCACTTGTATTAATTTAAATTACAAGTGTCTGAGGGCTCAGCCAAATCAAGTGATTTATGGGCCATATCAATCTAATTAATACCATCAACTCTTAAAATAAAAACCTAATAAATGAGTTTATTATACAGATGTAAGATCAACTTATTAGCTTTGGGTCTCTGGTGACACAGTCGATTTGATGGAAGTTTTATATCCTTATTGGGAAAAGGTCTTGTTTTGTTTGGTTGTTTTGGGTTTTTTTTCCCTTCCCATTTGTTATATTTTTAAAAGTGTCTTCTACAAGGCAGGGGGAGGGAGAAACAACCCAAGCTCAGTTATCAAAACACTAGCCAAGCCAAGAGGTCCCCAAAGTCTTGCTGTATACAAATTGTGTGGGTTTTATAACTGCAAGTGCCCACAAGAGGATAGTTTATCTGGCTTCTTGCAGGCAGAAGCTGCCCTGGGCTGTGAGCTCACTGCTAAGCAGCCTGGAGCTGGAGGTAGCCAGGGGACAGGAATGGAAAAGGAACAAGAAGAGAATTAAAAGCTTCTCAGGAGCAAATCTGGGGCAGAGCACGTGGCTCGTGAGCAAGGGCTGGGCTGGTGCTGCTCAGCAAGGTGACTTTGCTGTGCTGAGGGATGGGTGCCATCTGCAGCAGCTGGAAAGCCCAAGAGCCCTAAAATGTCACTTGCACGGGGACAACTTCGAGCTGCAGAAGCTTCCCTTTGGCACCCCGGTGTGGCATTTCAAAACTGATTCTGAGTCGGGGGGGTGAGGAAGAAAAGAAAAAGCAAAGCAGCCTGGTTTTCTGCAGAGAAGCCAAACGCCACGGCACAGCTCATTACAGAAGGCACCGGAGACCCCTCAAAGCCACGGGTGAAGGGGAAGGCTGAGCAGGGGAGGAGGGAGAGCCACGCTCGGCTCTGCCCGCAGCCATCCCGCAGCCCCGGGCTGCTCGCCCCAGCGTCGCCCCTGGCGCTCGGCTCTGTGTTGACTGGCTGTGCAGAGATGCTTTTGCTCAGTGCCGGAGTTCACGCTCGATTTCCCGAGCTGTAAGATTGTTTCCCTTGCTTTGCAAATCCTCCCTCGGAGCCAACAGAACAAGGAGCCGGCTCCCCCTCTTTACCCTGTGCTTACAAAAGAAGTTCTTCCAATGGGTCTGTCTTATTGTGCTCAGGATCACCACCTTCTCCAGCCAAGAAAAGGACCTGGGAGGGCTTTCTCTGGGAGAAAACAGGGCGATTTCTGGAATCATTACAGCAAGACAACACCATCCTGCCTGTCTGTGATGATTTATTCCAGTTACACAGAGAACTGGCTGATTGGACCATAAAAGATGACTGCAGGCAAACCTGAACCCCTTGGCTTTCCTGCTTGCCACTCTGCACACACACAAGCCAATGAGT
The DNA here is from genome assembly GCA_013401355.1 of Ceyx cyanopectus. Taxonomy (NCBI): domain Eukaryota; kingdom Metazoa; phylum Chordata; class Aves; order Coraciiformes; family Alcedinidae; genus Ceyx; species Ceyx cyanopectus. Next base: position 1,456 of record VYZU01007962.1, read on the forward strand.
GAACCCAGCTCTGCCTGCTGGAGAAATGACCCATCAGTGCCATGCTAAAGGGAGTGCCAGAGCAAAGGTGCTGTAAGGAGCAGTTCATGGCCACGGGCACCTTTGCTGTCCCTGCTGGCTGGTTCTGCAGGAAACCTCTGCAAAGCCCCCACCACCTTTGCTGCTGCACAGCAGGCTCTGGGGTACTTTATTCTGTTACACCCAGCATTGGCTGGATCACTCAGAGTATTTTTTGGCAGCATTCCTGCTTCCCCTCTGGCTGTTCACTTTGTGTGCCCCCACTATGAGACACCCTCTTTCTGTCCCAGTTACCATTTTGCATTTGTTTACATCCAGCTGCATTTTTCACTTACCAGCAAACCTGGCTATTTTTCACTTACCAGCATCCCTTCTGTATCAGATCAGGTGGATTCTGCTGCTTTCCACACACAACTTTGAATATTTTGGATTTATGCTGGAAAAAAACCACAAAAGTGTTTAGCAACCAAAGGTGCCATTAGCTGAAGAAGGTAAGACTCTGATTAAGACTGGAGGACACCTAAACATCAGCTCCAAGGAGGAAATAATTTGGTTAGTTTCTCTTAGGATTATTGGTCACCCAGGGCTAGGAATTCATCCCTTCCAGAGATGTTTCACCATGGAAAAAACTTCCCCTGGTTTCTTTCTGCAACTATAGCTCTGCCAACTTTACACCACCACTTACCAATATATTTTTTTAGAGGCTCCCTGCTTATGCCCAAACAGCTTCTCTGGTCCAACAGAGAACTGGTTCAACTTTCTGCTGGCCAGGGTTAGCCACCAACACACAACTGTTGGCAGGGTGAAGTCCCTCAGGTCTGTGCAGGTGATGGATCACAGTGGTACCTGGAACACACAGGCTAAAAATAGGCTGGAAGGCAAAACAGCAACAGCATATGGAAAAAAACAGGCCATGGGATGATTTACAGATGAGCAAGCTCCCTGCAAAGCCTCTCGGGGAGGGTTACACCTTATGCTTTCCAAAGCACAGGCTCTTCTCCAATCATTCCTGCTCACCAGTCATTAACCTGCTGCTAATTTTGTTACAGGAAAAATCAGTCGTTGCTTCAGGCCACGGGTTGAAGATCATCAACTTCTAGTAATAAAAAGAGTAGCAGAAATATTTCTTTTAGCTAAAACAGGGAAACTCTTCTTTATCCCTGCAGTCAGCGTGGCCTCAGCATGCAGAACAGCAGGCAGACCTCAGCCACCATCATCTGTAATGTGGCAGAATTACTTGTTTCATTTAAAAATGCATGAGCTGGGAGAGGAAAGAGTTTGAGGTACAAATAGATTTCATTACAAATAATTATATCCAGGAAGAGCAGGGCCAGGTTTTATCACAGCAGTGGTTCCAGACAGCATTTCTGCATGTGGGCAGGGTCATTATAACAGGACTCTTGTAAAGTGATGTCTGAATGAGTGGCCAGTTATTGCAGAGAAATTTTCAAATGAAAGCCTGAGCTAATCCTGGAATGGTGTTAAATGGTGTAAAATGGTTGAATGGCAGGAAAAGGTTTAAATCTGGCCTTGGCTAAATGTTAATGGAGAAACTGTGTAATACAACCAACCTCTAGTAGAAGAATCAGGTCTGGCCAATAAAAAGATGATAAAAGTAGTTTTGTATAAAGATAAAAAGTAACTAATTCAGGCTGCATTGGAAAGAGATGAGTTTCCTTCTAGGACAACCTATTAAAAAAAAAAAAAGAGCATTTTAATTTAGTACAAGGTTGTAACCTGGCTGCAGAAAAAACTAAACCTCGGGATAAACACAGTGATAACACTGGGATCATGGAAACCAATCATCATGACACTCAGGTCTGAAGGCAAAGGCAGCCCAAGGGGCAGATGCTCTCCCAGAGACACAGCAGGAATTTCAGGAGCAAGTCATCCCCTGGGGATGTTTTGCACCCTGTTTAGGGTCTGTGGTGCTCCCGGGTGTATTTGCACACACACGTGAGCACACAACTGTTCCAGACAGACCAGGTGAGACAACGCCAGATGGAAAGGCCAGGGCTGGGACCCTTCCCGGGCTGGAGCCGATGCCCTGCTGGGACAGAAAGGCTCCGGGGGAGGGTTCACAGCCCAGGAGCAGCAGCGGGGCCAGTGCTGCCTTTCCCAGTCCTGACTGATGCAATCCCCAGCCGCAGCCCATGGACAGCTGCTGCTGCACGGCAGTGGAAATTCCTGCCGACCCGGCGAGGGCACAGCAGGGAGGGGAATAATCTCCGTGATTTACAGGCTGCGGCTCCAGTTTAAAATACATTAGGCTCCAACTATTTAATTACTGGGCACCACCAAATCACAGAGACAGAGGAGTCAGTCACGTCTGCTAATGCCAACATTTATCATCCTATTTATCTACTCCAGCTTCTGAGACCCGTGTCGAATCACTTTCCTGTATTAGCTAATAACAGAGGAGTTTATTCCTTGTACCTCTGGGCAGCCCTCAGTGGATGTTAGGGCCCTGCTGGCAGCACACATCCACCTAGGGAGAGAGAAACCAGTTCAGAGCATATAAAGGATTGCAAACATCAAGCAAAATTCAAATCCCAATCAGAGCCTTTTCCTCTGATGCCTCATGCCCCCAGATATTAATTCTCATCAGAGAGTAAATGCAGAAGGGACTCATCTACCTGTCCAGCCAAAAGGCTGGGAACCTCCTGATATTTTGAAGAAATCATTCAATATCTGTGTTTTATGGTTGTAGAAGGGTATAGAAAAATTAAGTGGGTGCTCTGTGGGCAGCAGTTCACATCCCTCCAGCAACGTGCCCCCCTGTCCTGGGAGGTTAAAATGAGCTGGGACAGACATGGAGACACCAGCAGCTCTCACAGGGCTGTTTGCTATCACATCAGACACAGCAGAAATCCAGTAGCAAATTTGTCCATGGAAACATCAGGTGTGCAAGAAATGGTGAGAGGGCAGGGAGAAATTGCCAGGGGATTGGCAAAGCTGCATCTCGTGCTCAGCTTGTTCCCAGTAAAGCCCCAATAAACCCAGTCCAATCTTCCTCTGCCTGCTTCTTCCACTGAAAATGACATGCCTTTCATTTTGCTTTCTTATGCTGCTGTCCACAAGGAAAACAAGTTTTAATTGCTGTTTGGAGACTTTCAAGCAGTGCCATTTCCACAAGAAACACCCGGCTTTGTACATGAGTCTGTCCCCACGCTGGGCATTAAGAAGGAAAAAGAGCCTTTTTTCCTTCCAGAAAGTCCAAAAGAGCACAATAAAGCAAATGTCCCTTTACCCCACAGCAGACTTTTTTTTTGTCTGGTGCCTTTTACTTCCATCACTGTGACAGTTATCTCATTATTGCTTATATATCACAGCCCACTGTATATATATTATCTGGTGGTTTATTATTAACCTCCATCACCCTCTAACCAACTCTATTTGCTGAGCAGGTGATCCTGCCTTTGAGACTGGTAATGCTTAGAAAAAAACAGATACCCTGAGCTCTGGCCAAGCTGGAAAGGCAGCTCAGGAACAGAGCATTGAAGAGAAAATATCTCCAGACCTTCTCAAAGTCCTCTGGAAGAGTTCAGACATGAAGCTGTCTTAATTGATAGCGTGGCCACTTAGGGGAGCAGTATCCATAGAAACTCAGGGGCCTTGACAAGATGACAAACAGCGTTGTGAGAGCCTAATAACAGCAGGAATAATGAAGTGTGGCCAAAAAACCCCAACAACAACAAGGCAGGCAGCTCGTGGTATTGAATGGGTGGGCCCAGCCTAATGAAAGCCTGGCAGATAATGGTGATGGCTGGAGGAGGGCAAAGCACAGCTGGAGGATGGGGGGAAAAAAAGCAAGTTGCTGAAGCCAGACAGGATTTCTGTCCCAGGGAAAATCCTTGTGGCTGTTGGGGATGTGGATCTGCTGTCCGTATACAGACAGAAATTGGGAGCAATGTCCCCAGCAGCATCTTGGGAGCATGGCAATGCTGGCACAGGAGCCTGGGCATGTTTTGGAACAGTGACCTCATAGCATCATAGTTTGGTGGGAAGGGACCTTTAAAGCTCATGTCATCCAAACCCCCTGCAGGGAGCAGGGACATCTGCAACTAGAGCAGGGTGCTCAGAGCCCCCCCAACCTCCCCTGGGATGGTGCCAGGGCTGGGGCAGCCACCACCTCTCTGGGCAGCCTGGGTCAGACTCTCCCCACCCTCAGCACCAACAATTTCTCCTTCTCTCCAGTCTAAATCTCCCTCTTTGAGTTTCAAACCATCACCCCTTGTCCTGTCCCAACAGGCCCTGCTCAAACCTCTGTCCCCATCTTTCTGCCAGGCCCCTTGAAGCCCTGAAAGACCCCCAGAGGGTCTCCCCAGATCCTTCTCCAGCCGAACACCCCCAACTCTTTCAACCATAGCACAGCCTTGGGAGCAGCACTTTGGCTGCTGGGGCGTGCAACCAGCCTGGCACTCAGGGAGCCCTTGGGAACCATGGAGGGTGGTCTCAACCCTTTTCTGGAGCCTCTCAGTGGGCTCTGGTCAGCTGTTGACCCGAGGGTGGCTGGCTGTGCTGGGTGTGGGCAGAGCAGTGCCACTGGCCACACAACTTTCCCACGCGCCGGGGCTGCAGAACCCATTGCCCATCAGTTTGGGGCTGCCTGGCCCAGAGCTCATTGTAGCACCATAACCCATTGTTGGGGGAGACCTGACCTTTTTCTTAATTAGCTTAAAACTGCACAGTGTTATTAAAAAAAAAAAAAGAAAAAAGAAAAAAAAGCAAACGCAAAAAGAAAACACCAATGGGGGGGAGTGGGGAGGGGGTGGGGGGTTGGAAAATGCGGGCAGCAGCGAAAAAAACTCGGTAAAAGGCAGTTGCAAATCAAAAGAGGCAACAGTGAGAGCAAGCAATGTGTCACCACAAGTGTCCGAGTCAATGGAAACCTTGTTAGGTGGGGAACAAGGGTCTCTGCTAACAAGCTCTTATCTGTGTTTTTGTTTTCTATTGAAGGTGCACGTCATTAGGAGGAGTGTTAACAAGAGCTCTCAATAGCTTCATATGGCCAACGGCCTCTGAATATTCATGAAGGTGTGAACAGAATGTGGGAAAGCCAGGAAGAAAAGGCAAGAAAAAACGGCGAGAGGGCTGATTGTGCCGGGAAGAAAGGACCTGGGGCTCTGTGGGAAAAAGGGATCCTGAATCCCTCCAACAAGAGCGTGTTCCCCGGGCAAAACCTGTCCTTCAAGCTGTGCCCATGGGATTGATGGAGGGAGAGATGTGGGATTTGTCTAGCTGTGCTGGCAGGGAACCAGCTCCTGGCGTTTTAGGTGACACTGGCCAGGTTTGGGGGTTTTCTACAGTCAAATCACAGCAGCCAGTATGAACGATGTAAACCCCAGATGTGTTTCCCAGCCCTACACCTGCCTGTTCAGCAACAAAGAGCCTCTTAGTCCACACGTCCTCCCAGGGATGAGCTTCAGCACCCTGAGACCTGCTGCAGACTCAGCCACAGACGTTGCAACATCCACCACCCCGTATTACCCACAACAGTCATGCACAAACCCCAGCAACCAGGCTGCAGGACACCACTGCTCCTCACTGGGGATGAGGAAGGCACCCATTTTTGGAGTTGTGCAACCTAAAAATGGGTCCTGGGAGAGATCCTGAGGGTTATTTTTTTTCTGGTGCCCCATGCTGCAGTAGGGTTGTGCTCATAGGCTGGAGAAGGAGCACACCTGGATGCTGCTCCAGCACTGCTCACTGTGGAGAAGGCAACAACTCACCTGCACCCAGATACCTGCTGGACAGGTGGAGAAAGATGCTTTTCCTGTAAAATCCCTCTGTAGGTTTTCTGCTTGACCACAGGGCCAGGGAATTGGGCTGGACCATTTTAACTTGGGGCTCTGGCTCTGCTTGTTTTGGAGCAAAAATTATACCACGGAGTTGCCTTTTCTTGAAAGGCTCCAATCTCGTGTGTCAGCTCTGGATAAATAGTTTTCATTCAACAAATCAATGAATAGAAACAAAGTGCAGCAAAATAATGTCAAGTCATTTCAGTGATAACGACAGCTGCTGGGCTGCACGGGAGAAAGGGAGAAGCAGGAGGGGGGAGAGGGGGGAATAGATTAAAAAATGTAAAAAGCAATGAATCACAGCTGGGGGGAGATTCATCAAACCACAGCCACCACTGCTCCTATCCAAACCTTCATGGTGTTTACTTATCTATTTCTAAGGACATTTCAAGTAGAAAAGGAAAAAAAGGAAGGGAGGACAGCACAAGGAAATTGTCAAAACCATCCTTGTTGGAAAAGCAAAAGGGTTTTTTATCCAGCATGAAGACTGAGTGCTGAGTGAGGTGCTGCCCTGGCCCTGAGACCTGGCCCTAGATCACCACCCCTTCCTCCCACACACTCCTCACTCCACACCTTCTGCTCATTGCTTGCCTGCTCTTTGTCTTCTACTAGACAAACTCTGTAGGACTTGGAGCTTTGTTGATGTGAGAAGCTGTGAAAGAAGCCACAACAGTCTGAGAGGGGGTTTGCAAGTCTGAAGGAGTCAGAGAACCATGGGATCATTTTGGTTGGAAGAGACCTTGAAGATCATCAAGTCCAACCACTAACCCAGCTCTGCCAGGGCACTACTGCCCCATGGCCCTCAGCACCACAGCTTGGAAACCCATCCAGGGATCACAGGGACTCCACCCCTGCCCTGGGCAGCCCAGGACAAACCTCAAATGGAAGAAACTTTTCCTCAGCTCCAATCTAAACCATCCCTGGTACAACTTCAGACCAGTTCCTCTTGTCATGTCACTTGTTCCTTGGGAGTAGAACCTGATCCCACCTGGCTCCAGCCTCCTGTCAGGAGCTGTCAGAGCCAGAAGGTCTCCCCTGAGCCTCCTTCTCTCCAAGATCAACAAGCTCAGGTCCCTCAGCTGCTCCTCACATTTCTGCTCTAGACCCTTCCTCAGCTCTGTTGCTCTTTTCTGGCCACACTCCAGCCCCTCAATGTCCTTCTGGGAGTGAGGGCCAAGGGAAGGAGGAGTTTTGGCTGCCACAGAGCCAGAGCAAATGGAATTTTTGCTGAGCTGCAGACAAGGTTGTGCCAAACACCCACTTCCCAACATACCCTTCCGGCCACAAACATGGGAGAAATTGCCTCGGACTCAGCACCCTCCCTGGAAACCACCTCAGCCCATGCCATGGACAACACAGTGGCATGAAGGTCTCCAGGGTGACATCTTTGACAACTCTCATGTCAGCCACAACACCTCAACCAAGCCCTGCCAAACTGCCCCAAAATAACCCAAACTGCCTCCCCCCAGAGAGACAGGGCACACTCTTAATGTCTGCCCAAGTCCACTTTTCAACCCCATGCTGCAGCTGCTCTTTGTTTGCTTCATGAAGCCTCCATCCCAGGCCAGCACTCTGCATCCTGCCCCAGCTGGGCACCTTCCCTGGCTCTCATGTTTCCACGAGCTTTTGTTTGGGCTTTAAGTTATGTTTTTCTGCAAAAAGCAGCTTGAAGTTAATAAACAGCTCTTGGCAGCTCCTGGAAGGGCTTCTCATGGGCACGGCAATAAAACAGCCCTTGATGAAACCATGGACACTGCTGAGCAGAGTGATGAGAGTGGAGTCCAACACAAAATGCTGGTTCAAAGGCCTCTTTTTGGCTCTTTTTTTTTGGCCTCTTTCCCTCCCTAAGGATGCATCAGGCAGCTCAGAGCCCCCTGCCTCCTACCAGACCCCAAAGATGCAGACCAGCCACAGCAGCACCCTGCAAGGGGCAGGATTTGTCCCTGGAGGATTGTGGGGTTTGCTTTAGAGGAATCATATCCACGAGGCTCCTGAGGGATGAAAGCCCCAGCATGGCACTGTCTGGGGAGGGCACTGCTCACACCCCATCCTCCTGCAGACATGCAGTGCTGAGCTGAAGAAACAACCCTTAGAGAGAAAGCCACCTCCAAATGTGAGAAACCTTGGGAAGATGAGAAATACCAGGAACTCCACAACTGCCAGGAGGGGCACTGAGCTGGGAGGAAGCACCATGAAGATGGTGCTGAGGCTGGGAGCTCATCTGGCAGCTCCATGCCCTCCTTCCCCGGGGGGCTGACCCAGCACTGCTGTGAGGAGCAGAGATCCCAGCCCAGCACTTGCTGGGATGGGCTGGGGGGATGTGGCTGCCTGTGCTGCAACAGCAGACACAGTGTCTACAGCTGGGAGTTAAACTGTAACCCAGCTCAAGCTGTGCCACAACGTGTCTATTTAGACAAATCTTTGCCTGGAAGATGCAGGAAGTTTCCAGAGGCTCAGACTACTCCCTTTCCAGCCCATTCCTGCTGCTTTTGACTTCCCATTGCAAACAAGTTTTCAATTTTCAACTAAACCAGGTGTCAAACACAACGGCACAAGGCTTAATTCAAAGCACATCTCAGTTTTCCTCTCACCAGCATTCCACCTGCCAGAGAAATCCTTTACTGTTTGCTTTTAAGAGAGAAAGTCCTGAAATAGGGAATTGTCTGGGAAATGCAGAGCCTGGCTGGGATCAGTTCAGTGGTGCCATGTGGGGAGAACTCAGGAGGCAACCTGGGACAGCTCTTACCTGTCCCGGGCAGGATGAGTTCGATGGTGCTAGTTCTTTGTAGACCTGTTGGCAGAGGGAGCCTGGAGGATTCTCATCTTGAGAAAAGACTTGATGCTGGAGAGGAAAACACAGCCCTTCAACCTCAGCTACTGTCTATATTTTCACTACTAATCCCAAAAGGTGAAAAAGGGTTTATTTTACACAGTCTGTAAATTCTCACAGGAAAGCTTTTCCCCTTACCCTGTCCCAGACCAGCACTGTTACCCCAAATATTAAAAATAAACTGTGATTTCAGCCCCAAAAGGACTCTGCTAAATCTTCACTCCTTTCTCTCAGGTCTCAGAAACCTCTGTGGCTGCCAGAGCTAAGAACTGCAAACTGTGACCCTCGAGTAGTGACAGGGCTCAGGCCAGATTATGGTGGCTGTGATGTAGAAATCAGTCACCCAGGGGACAGCAGCTTTTCCAGAGCAAATGTCACCATCACAAACCCCCAAACAGGACTCTCTGCTCTGCAATGTAGTAGAATTCAACTTGCACCAGCCAGAGAGAGTGAGGGAGCCCTCATGCACACAGGACAAATTTTGAGCATTGCTTTGTTGACCCCCAAATGCAGCTGCTGGGGGGGAATAGCAGAGCTGCTGCTGTGCCTTGG
>VYZU01007966.1:0-23935 GCA_013401355.1 Ceyx cyanopectus
TTTTTTTGTTGTGTTTTTTTTCTCTATGCAAGGAAAGAGTGGCATAAAAGACAAATTCTGTCAATTCCCCAGTGTCTCTGTAATGTGATAACCAGGCTGCACCTTTTAGGCAAACTCACAATAGTAGCATTGTTTCAATTTTCCTCCCCTTTAACCAGGCATTTCTAGGAGCAATTGTCTTGTAGGAAAGTGCTGTAAGTGTCAGGCATGCTTGATGGTTTATATATGACCTGAAACTCTCCACATAAACATTTCTGGTTGACTGAAATAGAAAACAAGAAGGATGATAACCCAGACGGCTGTGCATGTTCTGCACATGTGCATTCACACCATGTGGCCTTTGGTCAGCCCAGTGCACTCTTCTTTGCCCTTCTAATTTAAGGCACATGAATGGAGAGAGATGCTATCAGAAAAATAAACCTTTGCTTGAATAACCTGCTTGCAGGACCATGATGCTGCAGAGGGCATGTGCCCAATGTCCTCACCACTGATGCTGCTGGAATGGCTGAACCTGTTGTTGCACCAGGATATGCACCACTGCTTAGCCCTTTGGGCTCAGCCCTGTCCCTGACAGGAGGTGCAGGGAGATGCTGCATTCACATGATCAAGATGGGCAAGTGTCTGAGTGACCCTCCAAGGCAAGTTGATAATGTACAGAAAAAGCAAGTCAGTAGCATTAATCAGACGGGCATGAAATTGAGAGGAGAAACATGACAATTTTGGGATGAGAAAGCGTTGTAGCAGCAGATAAATACTTGCAGCTAATCCTCTAATAGACAAGATGACAGGAAGACTACGTGATGGCTTTCTCTCTACAGCCTCTGTACTTAGCAAGTTCCCCATCTTCTGCTTCACAGTTGTACCACATGTAGCACTCCAGAGCCTTTGTTAGTGTATCACGTGGGGACTTACTAGAGATCTATCTTTATTTGCAGCCTGACATTTAAATATATTTAGATGCCTTTTCAAGCCTTTTTCTGTTTTCAAAATGGTCAAAATTGTTGATTTCATTATGTATGTGCAGCTGTATAGTTGTGCTTGCTGTATCTGCTGACATTTTAGAAAACAGTATCTGTTGGTTTATTTTCTTGTGGTTTTTATTTTTTCTTTCTGCCTTATTATTAAAAGAGATTATTAATGCTTCATTAATCAACTGTTCAATGTGTAATTTATCCTGAATAGCTCTCAAAATCTGTCTTTTTACTACTTACTTTCATTAGTGCTTAATTAACAGAGGAGCCGAAAATTAAAATCTTCATCCCACTCAAGGATGAGATACTACTTTTTTTTCTGAGAAGTTCCGAATATGGCTTGTGTTTTTCAAGCAAGTTGCAAAAATGCAGTAAATTTAGACCAAAACTTCTTGTATGAGCTAGAAATACCACTGCCTTATGCCAAGGGGAAGAGTGGTAGAATTGGATCATCACTTCAATTTGTGATTTATAGCTTTGCTGGATGCAGAAAGTGTTAGTAGATTTGAAGCAAAGACTGCCCAGTTAAAATACTCTGCTCTCTATGCCCAGTCTTCTCAGCTAATGTATTGCTGATCTCTACTTTGTGTGGCATGGTCACCCAATGCTATAAAAAAGATGAAAAATACTGGTGGTGTAAAAGAAGCTTGAAAGTGAAGCAGTTTTCTGAGTATCTTGCTTTGTTGAAAGGTAGCTCAAGACAGCCAGGCTTTGTGTGATGAATGTTGTGACAAATGTACTAGTATTAAATAACTGACATCACATTACAGTTACCCTTATTTGTTTTCTCTTTAATCAACATCTCAGAATGTGACGAACCTTCATCTGATTTCCTATAATAGAATGAAAGAAATTTAGGGAAAAAAACCCAAGGACTTCAGATATATGTATGTGGGAATTGACTGTCCCACTCTTAGTGATTTAAAAGTACCAGAATTTGATTTCCTACTTTAGGATGGTTGATTATTTTAGTATCTGATTCAAATTTAGTCATTTACACTGAAATTGTAAATTGTTGTGCTTATCCAACTAAGTGACTGGGCATTGTGGCTTTAGGTGCTTGCAAGGGGATATATAGTCTTAATGGTAACAAATGTTATGGACAATATGAACAAATGTAGGTGGAATGGGACTCAGAGCAATAACCAAAGAGCTGCCTGTGATGGGTCCAGGGTATGGACTCAGAACTATATTAATCCATACTTAACATTTAAAAGGAAGGTCTTGATAAAGGATGTATAACCAAGGTGGACATATGAACTGCTGGAAACAAGTAGTGATTTGATAAGGAAATTTATATAATTTTTACAAGAATTGATAAGGAAATAGGAGCACAGCTCAATAAATCACTTTGCATTTTAGATCCTCGAATTACCCCAAGAATGAAATAATATTTAAGATCAGCAATTTACATGTAGTTTCCTTAATTTAGTATATGCTTATTAGCCTCTGAAAGAAGATACTTAACTACAGAGTATAATTTAAAACTGCAAGAACACAAATAATAGATTTGAGAAATTGATGCTGTAGTTTGTGCATAAGTTGTAAGGTTCCAATCTGTTGTGTAAAAATGAGTTGGTTATAAGTTTACTGATTGTTCTTTAGCAAAAAAGAACTTCAGAGTTACTCTGCAATATGCATATGTGCTTTCCTCTGAATCCTTGTTTTTATACAGCATCACCATAACAACTGAAGTCCCTGTAGTTCACTAAATATAGTGAAATTGAGGTAAAATTTCTATCAAACCAATTACAGATTAGTTAATCACACAGTTTTTCTCATAAATAGAGCTTTTGTTATCCTACTTGATTACATCGACATACCAGTCTTTTTAGTGTGGATAATGCCTTTAATTATCAGGGAATACAGTATTTAACCATTTTCCTGGTTGTTTGACATTATGTAACTGTTTAGTTTAATGAATAAAATTTTAAGTACTGTATAAAAAATTATTATCAGACATTAAAAGATACATGTGTGTTAAGGACTGACTTTTGTATTCTTGCTCCAGATGTCCAGGTTAAAAATGCTTTAAAACTCTGCTTGTGGGTGAAAATGATAATGTTCTTAAATGTGGCTTTTTAGTCTATTTTATGAGAATGCATTTTGTATTTTGCTGCTCCTCTGTAGGTGTATAGACAAACATACTGTTTTCCCCTTTGTGTTCTGAGAGGATTTACATAGAAAGTCCCTTACTGAAATTCTACTACTCAGTTGTTTTTTTTCCTTGATCCTGTTCATGTTATTTAATATTGCTTTCAATATATGTTTGAGAGAATGTCTGTGAAACACTCTAAAGTATGAGACTATAAAAAAATTTACAATAAGCTTACAATTGCCTAACTGCAAATAACTCCATCAGTTTTTAGAAGAAAAGTGAAGATAATGCTTTAACTTATCTAAAAACATCAGAACTGGTTAGGGTCTCAGATCACTGAATCTATAGATATTTACCTTCCTTAAAATCTGTGATGATTAGGAGAGAAAACAGCTTGAAAGATTGAACCTGAAATTTAAAAGAGCTGATTCTCCAAAGGTAACTAATCATATGCATTAGCTGTATGCATCAGCATGTACTCTTCATCCCACTCCCATCCCCACCCCCCAGCTGCAGTTGGTATTTTTGTTGTAAGTATCAAGAAATCTCCAGGCAAGGATACTTTTTGAGAGACACCAGTAAATGCTGGGGACTGCCCAGTTGAAAAGCACCTTTGCAAAAAATGACCTGGAGGTCCTGATGGACACCAAGTGGAACATGAGCCAGCAATGTGCCTTTGCCACAAAAAAAGGCTAATGGCATCCTGTACTGCCATAGGCAACGCATTGACAGTAGATCAAGGAAGGTGATCCCTTTACTGAGCGCTGTTGAGGCCACATTCTGGGCTCACTGATACAAGAGACACAGCCATAGTGGAGAGAGTCCAGAGAAGGGCCATGAAGATTATTAATGAACTGGAACATCTCACATATGGGGAAAGGCTGAAAGGGTTGGGATTGTTAAGCTTGGAGAAGTCAAGCCTCAGGGGAATCTTGTCAATGTCTATAAAAACCTGAAGGAAGGATGTAAGGAGGACAGAGCCAGGCTCTTTTCAGTGATACCCAGTGGCAGTACCAGAGTTAACGGGTGCAAACTGAAACAGAGGACGTTTGTGCTAAACACCAGGCAACGTTTTTTTCACTGTGAGGTTGACTAAGCACTGGTACAGGTTGCACAGAGGGGTTGTTGAAGTCTCTATCCTTGGAGATATTTCAAAGCCACCTGGATGTGACTTTGGGCAGCTGGCTCTGGGCAGACCTGCTTAAGCAAGGATTTGGAGCAAATGATGTCCAGAAATCTCAGCCTCAACCCTTCTGTGATTTTTGTGAAAATTCATGGAGAATCCTTTAGCTGTTTGTTCTTGAGAGACTTGCAGCATCTTTATAAATTGTGATCAGTAACACGTGTGAATGATGCTATGGATCAGATGCACTTTTTGATCTGACTTTGTGATTTTTATTTTCTTACATTTTTAAGATTTAAAGCTGCATAGCTGTGGGAAATTATTTATGTGCATAAAGTGATCATATGCCATGACTACAGATGAAAGAAATGTTTTTAAAGTCACTGGAAGTCAGATGTATCACACTTCAGCAAGCCTTTTCTCACTTTAAATTACTTGAGCATATTTTTCTGTACTTAATTGATACTGGGAAGTTTTATGGGAAATTTAATCAGTCTGGCTTTACCAGTTTTCAAAAACAATCCCGTGGAACAGTATTTATGTCATACTAACTCACTAAGAGTTACCAGAAAGGCTAATTAAAGCAGAATTATTTGCTAGTTTAAAGCTATTTTACATTTTTATTTCATTAATGTCTGAGTAGTTAAATGTATGTATAGAATGACATCAAAACAACAACCTCTGTATATGTGCATGTTCTATTTATTTAACCTGTGCAGTGTATCATGAGACAATTAATTTCATGGGTGCATTTTTTTGGAAATAAAGGATAAAGAATTATCACCAAACAGCATCACGGGTCATTAAACAGGTACTGCTTGGCTTGTTTATCCCCAGTGCCAGAAATAATTCCATATCAGCTGATAAAGGATGGAATGTGGTTCATTATCTATGTTTGTTTCAAATAAACACTTCAAAAGACAACATTAATTTTGAAATAGGTCAGTAGTATTAACGCTGTTGTTACAGAATGGAAGTACATACTGTGCAGAATATGACAAGGAGATAATGTCATTTAAGACATGTAAAGTATGACTTCAAATCCTCAGGAGTTTTTGGGTTATTTTACAGAAAGGGATGTTTTTATTGACCTAGAGGTGGAGCAATAGGAACACCAGTCTCTGGACTGTGGACAAATGGAGCAATGGTGATGGATGGTCTGGAAAGAGGCATTTGGCTTTCCAGGGTAAAAATACCTATAACTGCCAAATTCCTTTCCTCAAGCTGTAGACATGTCATTCAGTAAACCATCTATTCCCATCAACCATTCTCATTTTGCAGTAGACTGAAAGCTTGGTGTTTGATGAAGAAAAGTGAGCTTATTCTTAAAGATCTTTCCCATCATGAGTAACAGAATTGTAAAAATAATGTAAGTATAAAGCTGCCTGTAATATATTTTTATTTGTGTGTTTAAAAACAAAACAACCCAACAAAACAACAAAAATAACATACAAAACAAAACCCAGAAAACTGTGTTATTACAAGAGATTGCTCCGACGAGGGATGGTGTGTGCATGCCTATGAATCCAAAATGCCCTTGAACCCTTCACTGCCCAGAGGAATGCAGTTTTTGATGGAAAACATGGTAAATTTTACATTAAGAATGTGAAGATGAAGTCAAAACTAAGTTATGGTGACTTACCTGATAGTGAGATTTGTCTGGGTTATTTTGTTTTGTGTTGTTGTTTTTCTTTTGTTTTGAGAACACATGCTGATACCCTGCTTTGATCCCTTTTCTTGGAAACTCTGTAAGTAAGGTAAGCACTGCATGTAGTAGTCATCATTTTATTGAGGTAAAGTCTATATGAATTATATATGCTGACCTGAAAACTATTGATATTGATATAATCACCCTAATGCTCTGTACGTTCTTGACATTTTAAGGAATGAAATAGCAAATGTTTCTCAAATATTCACGTCTGAAGTGAGGAGATACCATACTGCAGAAAAAATGGAAAATATTTTATTTTTCACAGAGCCTCAGACAGATAGTCTTGAACTGATTTCTTTATCTAGCTTGAGTCTCTTCAGTGACAGTGTTGCACATCACTACTTCAGTTGAGAAGTCCTTTCATTAAAGTAGTTAATTTCAACCTGGGTTTAAGCAGGATAAACTTTACAGATTAGAGCTGATGTTATACCCCACTTGTGTGAGGACTTGATGTCTATTTGCTCACTTTGTTACAGGAGTGGTTTGAGTCATTTACAGTAGACACCTGTGCAAATCAGGATCAGATGTCTACTAAAACATGAATTTTTACCCTAAATCTGTGCCAGGATATTACAGAAAAATGTACACCAACAAATACAGACTTAGGAATTATTAGTGTCAAACTGGTATTTCCATGAAGTCTTACAAGTTTGATCTGTGACAAAAATATGTTCTCTCCATTTGAAAATGTGGTGGATTGACCTTAGCCAGCAGCTGAACTCCCATCTGGACACTTGCTCACCCACAGCAGGATGGGCAAAAGCAAGAAAAACTTGATGGTCAGATAAAGACAGTTCAATAGATGAAGGGAAAAAATCCCAACAAATCAAGGGATGCAAAGCGAGTCCTAGAACACCTCCTGTGGGCAGACCAACACCAGCCAGTCTCTGAGCAACAGGTACCTTGGAAAAACTGTCTCCCAGCACTTCTATAGCTAAGCATGACTTTAAATGGTATGTAACATCTCTTGAGTCAATTTGAGTCATCTGTCCTTGCTGTGTTCCCTCACAAGATCTTGCCCAACCCTACCTTACTCCCTTGGAGGTGGCAGAGTGGGGAAACTGAAGTGGCCTTGGTGCTGTGCAAGTGCTGTTAAGCAGCAGCTCAAACACTGGTGTGTTATCAACATTTTTTTGATCACAGCTGTAAAACATCTCCATGTGGGCTGCAACCTAAGAAAGTTAACTCCATCCCAACCGGACCCAATACAGAAATTGAAATTCCCTAGAAGGCAGTAAAAACTTTGGCAACAATCAGTAACTATTATTGGACTTGTGTTTAATTCTGGCATGATGTTTTTGTCTATGTTTATGTTTCAGAGGAAGAGTTTTGATTCCACAAATAATAGTAGTTAGTTTTTCAAAGTAAAGGCTGCAGTATTCACTTTGCCTCTATTGATATTATTTCAACAATGGTTGTTGCCTGGCAGTAATGTATTTTTTCATCGTCTTATGTGGCAATGTAAAATTGGTTTGCAGCATTGCTGTCTGAGAGAAATGTTTACTAAGCTTTTTCTTCCTTTGCTAGTCAGATATCACTGCTCTGATTTTTTTTTTTTTAAGCATCAAGAAGGTTAAACAACTGGTTGTTTCTTTGATTAAAGCTACCAAAGAAACTCCTTGAAGCCATACAATGAAACATCTGTATTATTGCCACCTGCTGCACACCGGAACATCTGGAGTCATTCACTTGCATTTCTTTGTTTCTTGTTTAGACTGGCATCTCATCTCACTCAGTGGATAACGAGGGAGGTGAATCTTTGTGATCTCCCAAAAGTGGCAGTCCTTGCAGGGCAGGGCTGCTGGGGCGGCACAGTCATGGCAGTGACTCCAAGAAACAATCACAAGACAGTTTATTAATTCTCCCTAATGAAACAAGAAACAAATGGTGCAGATAAAGATGCTGTTTTCATAGGCGATTATTTTATGGTGCAACTACATTTCGAGAAAAAAGAAGAAAGACATGTTAGAAAAGAGGAAAAGATGGGGGAGTGAGAGAGTGAGGAAGAGAGAAAGAGATAAAGAGAAAAGGTTCTCATCACCCATGGATCCAGCGACATCTCACTGGATCAGTCCAAGTCTTCAGCTCTTCGGGGATAAGTGCACCATGATCAATATTTTTCTGTTCCTTTATACCCTTAAGATCTCTGGGTGGCATTCTCAACTTCCACAGGCAGTGATGTTGATTTGCATGAGCCAGAAATAGTTTGGCGCTTGCCATCCACCTCCTACATGGACCACTTAAATAAAGACAAGACTCTAAAGAGAGAGTCCCACCTATACAGAACTTCTCTCTTCCTTTTGTTAAAGGATATCTTCAAGGAGCCCAAAGGGGAGCTCGGAGACACTGGGAGCAATCACCCCTTCTTCCCTTCCAAACAGGTGTTTCCAGATCTTATTACCACCCAAGGTTTGAGGCACACAATTGCCAGGCTCTTAGAACTGGGCATGATTTTTTTTTTTTTTTATTTTTTTTTTTAATGCATCAGAATCCTTTGAGAGTTTCTGGCACTTCACTTGCAATGCTTCTCTCATAAGCAACTCAGTCTTCAAGTAATTCTGGCCTTTGTTCCCCACATCACCTATAGTCTGTTCACCATTTGAGGTCAGTGTTTTGCTCTCCCTCTTCTTTATGGTTGTCAGTGGGGTTTGGGGTGAAGAATGGTAGGATTTTGGGCCTGAGAAGGTGTTGATGAAATAACTATTTCAGTGTACATCCTCTTGGACTCTTTTTCTCTGTGTTTTGTTTCTCCTTTTGTGCAATTGTTTCTCCTTTTGTGCAATTGTTAGTGAAAACTATTAATGTGTATCTTGGCCCATCTACTGTATGTATTGCTGTCTGCCTATAAAAAAGTTTTTACTGCACATATGTGCAAACAAGAGCATGCTAATTACAGCACATCACCCAAGTGGTAGTTCCCTCTCTTAAGGAGGCTTTGATTTGATTGCTGTTGATGACAGGAAGATAATAGAAGCTCTGTGTTTTTAAGGAGAAAATACATTCAGGATTTCTAAATCCTAAGTGTGCCATTTGTGTTCCATCTCACTATCTCTTTCTAAATTTGAGGAGTCAGTGTTTAACTGGAATGTATAAAAACATTAACATGTCTGTGTTTTGTTGGAACTGCTCTGCTTTTCTGAAGATAAGTAGGAATGCTTAACAGGCCATGTACTGGAACATTTCATCCACTTATACCACATTTTGTACGTTTTGCCCCTCATTGTGTTGTGATGTGAATGGATAATCCTAAAAATAATCTTCCCCATTCATTTTATTCTTCCTAAAGACTGTTTTGCTTCAGTGTGAAATCTTCTCTATCTCATTTCCATCAGATTATATCCTGTCACTTAGATCAAAAATGACTTCTCTTTAGTGAGATCTTAATAGCATGGTCTGGTTCCAAACAGAACATATTTGAAGAAAATATTGTAAGATGTGTTTTTCATAAGACTTGCACACATCTCCACATCCATTTTAATTCCACACAAGTTATAGCATCAGCTTAGTAGGTGATTACCAGTAGATTGTATTTTGTCGTATATTTTTCCACTAGGGGAAAATCATTATATAATTGTTGGAATGGAAT
This sequence comes from Ceyx cyanopectus, assembly GCA_013401355.1. NCBI lineage: Eukaryota > Metazoa > Chordata > Aves > Coraciiformes > Alcedinidae > Ceyx > Ceyx cyanopectus. Next base: position 9,490 of record VYZU01007966.1, read on the forward strand.
CTGATGCATGGGTAATTTTGTCCTATTTTTCCTTTCCTTGATAAAGCTTCATTTGAAACAGATGTTCTGTGCCTTCAGAGTGATAATGTATAATTTTAATCATGTGGTAGATGCTGTGTGGGGTTTTTTGGGTATGATCAACACAGGGGTTGTAGGATGTGCTACTCTCAATATCTGTTGGCAGTGTTTTACTGTTGGTGGTGTTTAGCTTGTCCATGTGGAGTAAACCATTAGAATTTTCAGGGTAAAAAGAGCTATTACAACTGTTGTTCCTGCCTCTGGCAGTTTTGTTAATCCGAACTCTGTGTTCCTTTGACTTTTAGTACAAATTCCTGAAAATGAAAGCTTTCAGCTTTGTTACAGCATGCTGGTTTTTCGTTTCCCAAAATGTATAGTGTGTTTTGGGATTAGTCTTGTCTGGATCAAAATGGATGCAAACTCTTTGAGAAATAAAGGGAAACAATTTTCAAGATCTATGTTTTGGTTCAGGAGGTGAACCAAAATCCAAATTTTTTTTTTTGCTCTTGATCATATATGTTGTCAAAATAGTAAGAAAAATATACTTACTTTCTTGTCTACAACCTATAATTTGAGATTTCTATACTTTCCTAAAACCAGAAGTTTTTCATCACAAAAATGATAGCTTCGGTGTAAGAGTGGAAATTGACTTCCATAAAAGGCCACAGGGCTCTGAATTGATATTTTTGGTAATAATGTAGGAATTATGTCCTGAGGGTTATATTCTCCTCATGTTCTGTTCTCTCTAGAAGTGTTCATTGGGTTTGACTCGAATATAAGATGAGGGATTGCATAGTACTTTTTCCTTCCTGTATGACTCTGAATTCTAAAAACCTCATGGGAAGAATTCAACTTCCTGACATATCTCTTGAAAAGTTGAAGTGTTTTGTATAGAAAATGTCAAAAATGAAACATTTGGACTTTACAGAGTGAAATGTCCTATTTTGAAAATGTTGCTGTAAAATGTGTCAATATTGTCAAGTTCCTTCTTTTATTAAGGCTAAGCTACTTTGTCAAATTTGACTTGCATGTGTGATTAATTTTTCTTTGAGACAGAGCATCTGATTAATTTACCATTCCCTAATGTATTCTTTGAGCTTTAGAGAAAGTCTGTCAAGTTTTTCTGCTTTCTTTCCGATTATATAGCATTTATAATTTCATTTGGCATCCCTTATTTTCACAATTAAGGATTACTGACCATTGTAGATTTTGGAGGTGTAACAGGTGATCAGGCCCAATCAGCATAGGTTCATGAAGTGCAGATCCTGCTTAATGAACCTCATCTCATTCTATGACAAGGTGACACCCCTGGTGGATCAGGGAAAGGCTGTGGACATTGCTTATATGGATTTCAGCAAAGCTTTTGATACTGTTCCCCCAAACATCCCCAAGAAAAAAGTGCCTGCCCTGGGCTAGGACAGGGCCACTCACTTTTTTTGCTGTATCAAACACTCACTGGATGGCTGTGCCCAGAGTGGTGGTGAATGGAGTCCTGTTAGCAACTGGAATAAATTACAAATATNTTTTTTTTAATTCACTAAAAATGATACTTGTGAAGTTTGCCATTCAGTATTTCTAATTTAATTGTAAAATGTAGCATTTAGTGCTGCTTGTTTTGATTGTAAGAGTATGAAGCTGTACTCTGATTGTAGAAAAACCACTTCTAAGTGAAGTTGTTAAGACTTTTTAACACACTGTATATGTCAATACAAAAGCATAATTGGAGTGGCAAAACCTGTGTCCAAATAATGTGTTGCATGTATTATGTTTTCTGCAGTGAATGCTGTACTAGATTCTATGCTTTATGTATTTTACTTGAAATAAAGTCCCCATACTTTAATCTTGTAAATGCAACAAATTATAAGCATTTGGTAAGCTTGACTCAGATCTATAGTTATATGATATGGTGTAAGCACAAAGTAGTCACTAGTCAATTTTTTATTATAATTAGTGGGGCCATACTTGTTCTTTCATGCAAAACATTTGCCTTTGAGGGAAATTAGGGTATAAAAATGAAGGGAANCCCCCAAACATCCCCAAGAAAAAAGTGCCTGCCCTGGGCTAGGACAGGGCCACTCACTTTTTTTGCTGTATCAAACACTCACTGGATGGCTGTGCCCAGAGTGGTGGTGAATGGAAGAAAATTATTTACATGGGCTTAATTTGTTTTCTGTCTTTTGACCCATGTTTGAAAGTGACCAATACAGCTTTTTACAGAGCTGTTTGGTGTTATGAAGGTGTTACTTTCATACTTACATTTAATGTAATCTGCAAAANCAATTTTTTATTATAATTAGTGGGGCCATACTTGTTCTTTCATGCAAAACATTTGCCTTTGAGGGAAATTAGGGTATAAAAATGAAGGGAATTTGATGTGACAGTCCATCTTTCATTGATTAGCTTGGAAGAAAGATTGTTATTGTTCTATGGCTAAAGTAATTTGACTTGCAGATATGGATTCAGCCTGTCTTTTAAGTATCATTTTTGTGGTTGCCCTTCATGTAGGATGTGACCTCAGTCACACTCTGTCCTGTTTAACAAGGTTCCTTGGTATTGCTGATTGCAGAATTATCTACTAATGCAAAGCCAGTGAAAGAGATCTGGATTTCAGTAACCTTGAATTGTCTTCAGAACACCAACTTGACATAGGGCAAGATGTTTCAAATTGCTTGTACAATTCTACAGTGGTCAGCGTGTGCAAAATAATTACTCCAAGGTCAAGAAACCATCCACATCATCAACCACCTTCCTGAAGAAAAATTTCTTTCTGTTATGGGATGATCTAAGATTTTTTTTTCTCCTCCTTTTTTGCTCTGTCACTCCTTATTTCTAACCTCAAGCCTTTCTGCTGATCTAAATATTGCTTCTAGTTAAAAAAATCCTCTGACCTCTAAGTTAAGATAAGCAAGAAAACATCTAGTAAATATTAGGGCTTTTATATGAAATAATAATGTGTTATTATTTATTTATTTAGAAGGTCAGAAAGTCATGCTATCAGAAAGGAGAATTATTTGCTGTTTGATAGAGGTCCCAGTAGCTGATAGGGATGTGTAAAAAATGCCCTTCTGGTGAAGAGTGGTGCTCTGTCAGTTCTCATACTTCAGGTCCCATGTGGGTTAGGGGAGGGCTTGTGTGCTTTTACCATGTCCTCTGGTCCTTCATCCCCGTACATTTCCAGGATCTACAGCTATGTTAGACACATTAGAGGGTGCATCCTTGCCCAGACCTTTCAATACACACCCTGAAACATGCCTGAATTTATCTAACCTGTCTTTAAACCTGCTAATCTTGTCTGCCTCCACAGCCTCCTGTGGCAGCAAGGTCTCCACTTGCTGTTCAAAGAAGCACTGTTATCTGTTTTGGGTTATCACCTACTTGTTCCATCGAGTGGCTACCTCATCCTTGCATTACAGGCCTTGCTGTCTGGCAGTGTACTTGTTGCCCTTGTGATGTTGTAAACTGTGACCTTCCCTCAGGCTTCTCCTGTCCAGACTTGGATCTCAGTTGTTTTTAAGTCCCCAGTCTCTGTGTCTATGGTCACCCTAGCTACCTGTGCTCTATATGTGAACTTAGCATGTATAGGTGTAGTCCAGCCCTATGGTGTTAGACAGTCTTGAGGTAACAGGGTTGCTGATACCAAGTTTCAAGTATGGTTTCTATGATGTTATGGAAGTCTGCTGCCTCTCAGGTCAGTAAACAGTGCTTTTTTTCCACCTCTATAGAAGTTGCCATATGAAAATCCAGAAATGTTTATATAAATGTGAATGACTTCTACTTGGAAGGAGATTTATGAGGGTAGCAGTGAAAAGGCAAGACAAGGATAGCATGTTTCTAAGTGAAAGCACTCAAATATACTGTGCAAGTGATAATCTACGCTGCCTAATTCCTTTTACATAAACTATTAAATCAGATTGTATTACATTATAGGTTAAAATTGCCTCAATCAAGATATTGCTTTTGGATTTAAATTTTTTTACCAATGATCTTTTGATTACACACGTTGAATATCCAGAACAGAAGTGACTAAATAGATATGTTCTGCCTATGTCCCTCAAGTATTCAGAATTTTACCACTTGTTAAAATAGGAAAGTGATGACATTATTATGAAGTAGCCTGTATATAANAGTGTGGATATAACCTCTTGAATATAAAATAATACTGAGAAAATGGAATTTAAAAGTCAGAGAGCAGATAGATTCCTGTATTCTAAGTGGTTTTAGGAGTTTTTAGAAATCTGTATTGTTTCCATTAATAACAGAATGCTACCCATGTTGTGGTTATTACAATAACTAACATTTCTAGCTGATCATCCAAATGTTTTGAGAATTTCTTCTTCAAGTTTGATTAAATGCATGCCTAGAATTCAGGTTTTATCCACACTTAAACGTAGTCCTCAAATTTAACCAAAGTTACTCTAAGAATATTTTTACTCTAAAATAATAATTTTAATCTAGAGTATTTATCCTATAATTATTCCTGTTATCCAGTGTCCTGACAGTAAAAGAGAGGTTATATGNGCAAGGTCTCCACTTGCTGTTCAAAGAAGCACTGTTATCTGTTTTGGGTTATCACCTACTTGTTCCATCGAGTGGCTACCTCATCCTTGCATTACAGGCCTTGCTGTCTGGCAGTGTACTTGTTGCCCTTGTGATGTTGTAAACTGTGACCTTCCCTCAGGCTTCTCCTGTCCAGACTTGGATCTCAGTTGTTTTTAAGTCCCCAGTCTCTGTGTCTATGGTCACCCTAGCTACCTGTGCTCTATATGTGAACTTAGCATGTATAGGTGTAGTCCAGCCCTATGGTGTTAGACAGTCTTGAGGTAACAGGGTTGCTGATACCAAGTTTCAAGTATGGTTTCTATGATGTTATGGAAGTCTGCTGCCTCTCAGGTCAGTAAACAGTGCTTTTTTTCCACCTCTATAGAAGTTGCCATATGAAAATCCAGAAATGTTTATATAAATGTGAATGACTTCTACTTGGAAGGAGATTTATGAGGGTAGCAGTGAAAAGGCAAGACAAGGATAGCATGTTTCTAAGTGAAAGCACTCAAATATACTGTGCAAGTGATAATCTACGCTGCCTAATTCCTTTTACATAAACTATTAAATCAGATTGTATTACATTATAGGTTAAAATTGCCTCAATCAAGATATTGCTTTTGGATTTAAATTTTTTTACCAATGATCTTTTGATTACACACGTTGAATATCCAGAACAGAAGTGACTAAATAGATATGTTCTGCCTATGTCCCTCAAGTATTCAGAATTTTACCACTTGTTAAAATAGGAAAGTGATGACATTATTATGAAGTAGCCTGTATATAACCTCTTGAATATAAAATAATACTGAGAAAATGGAATTTAAAAGTCAGAGAGCAGATAGATTCCTGTATTCTAAGTGGTTTTAGGAGTTTTTAGAAATCTGTATTGTTTCCATTAATAACAGAATGCTACCCATGTTGTGNAGTTACTCTAAGAATATTTTTACTCTAAAATAATAATTTTAATCTAGAGTATTTATCCTATAATTATTCCTGTTATCCAGTGTCCTGACAGTAAAAGAGAGGTTATATGAGAAAGGAACATACTCTCCGTATATACTGTTGCTACAAACTAACCTTTGAGTGCAGATTTTGGGAGTTTTCTCTCTAACTCCAGGAATGTTCACAACTGATGATGAGAAATCGTTATGGTTTAACTTCTGTTGGCAGCAAAGCTCCACAGAGCTGCTCCCACTGCTCTCCTTCTGCCCTCCCACCCTCTTCTGTGGGATGTGAAGGAACCTGTAGCTGAGGTGCCACTTGCTCTGCTCAGGCCACAGGCTGAAGCCAAGCTGAAAGCAGCACCCCTTCCCTTGATCCAGGGGGCATGGCATTAGTGCTGCATTGAACAGCCCACTGGCTGGTTTGGTTGTTTATGGTGGTTGAGGCCTCTCCCAGCTGTTTGTGAAAATTAACCCTATCCTAGCTGAATGCAGGACAAATATATCGTGGTTTGTTTTTTTCTCTTTGCACACAAGAGCCAATAGAATTGGGTGATAAGGGAGGGACATGGAGATACCACTGTAGCACTGCAAATCTAAATAAACATGATAAAATTATATGCTGCTATTGAAAGACAGTACCTATGCAAAGTGGCCACCTGCTTTATCCAAAAGGCTTAGTAGTAACATCAGAGTACATACAATTGTGAGATACTTTTTTTTTTTAGGTATTGTTTTGGAAGCTTTCAAGTAGTATCCTCCCTTTCAAGTATGTGCTTAAATTTTTGGTGACTAGCCCATTTTAACTTGGCTCCATGGGCATGTGGAATGGTGGACACATCTGCAGTATGAATCTGTTCATAAAGCAGAAAACCAAACTTATTTCAAGAAGGAATAGCTGTTTGATGGGATGCATCTCTGTTTTCACAGCATTATGTTGCCCAAAGATGCTGCATATTTCTCTAGCTCAGCTTCTTTGCTGACTGCTTACACACTGCAATTTTATTCATAGATCTTCTCTGAATATTGCTTTTTTCTTGGTAGCTTACCTTTTTACGCACTTCAGAAAGAGCCTTTGTATGTGTGATTTCAGAGTCTGGACTGCACTGAATACAAATCACTTTCCTGGACTCTGGTTTGTGAAAAAATACTTGTCACAGGCAATACTAGGAGGAGAATTTGCTGCTTAAATATATGTAATGAAGAGCTGACCCTCATCATTTTGCAGGGGAAACCATTTGGGCTTGGGGGAGAAGGGGGATGGAAGAGGGCAGAAAGATTTCAACTCAGTGTTAAAATATGTATATCTTTGAAATTTCCCTATTGGCTCAGTGCATTAGTTGGCTTGTCACATCATATTTCCTGAGCTTCTTTGTATTATGTCACATAATGTGACAGAGATAAGCCTTGTGACAAATCACACAAGCCAGTGTGTCAGTGGGGAAATGGGAAACTGACAGCTTTCTGAACAGTACCATAAAAACACTCGATAGAATAATGTAAAAAATAACTTTAGAAATGGAGATGTATGGTGTTGTTTTTTTTCTGGAAGCCTTCTCTTTAAACGAAGTTTAGAGTGCTAATTTTTTTAAAAACTAAGAAAAAAATAGATGAAAATAACTGACATAGTAGGGGTTCTGGCTGATGCATGGAAAAAGCTTAGACTGGGATGGTGGATAGAGGATCCAGTCCCAGCTTTCTGTTCTGCCCTTACTGCATGGATGCCTGAGCTGCTCATCCCTCACTCCTGACCTGCAGTTTTGCGATATTAGGGCTCAACACTGTAGATTACACTGACTCATGAGCAGTTTCTGTATGAGGAGAGTCTACATAGCGTTTTCCCAGCCATACTAAAATAAGTAGCCCTCCCTTGCCCTTATACAGAAGTGGACTTCATAGGTGGATTCTGAAATCTCTAAAACACTTTCTGTCTTTGCATTAAACAGTAAGGAAATATTTAGGCTCTCTATTGTAAGATTCTGATTGTGTATTTCTACTATTTTTCTTTTTCATTCATGGCTTGCAGTTTTTATTTCAAAGACCCTCCTTTTATCACCTTAATTTCTTATTTTGCAAGTGGCTCTATAAAGGAGATGAAAAAATGTTTCTGACAAAATGTCTTGACAAAACTAACTTCTGTACAGTTGGTGCTAAAGTTATGTACAAATATGTACTGCTTTCATTGGTTTCTTGTAGTTTTAAAATTTAAGGGAAGATTGATAAAGCCCTCAAGCTGTTTAAAAATATGATCATGTTTCTCTCTAGTACAGTTAGTTCTGCCAGTTTGTGTTTTCCATGATCCTGGACAGCTAAAGCAATAGCATTACTTAAAGAGTGTCCTGGTTTGAGTTAGAACTGTACTAATTCTGTTCAGTGGTTTTACTTTTCAGCTCTCATCTAAGTAACTGCACTTTCTAAAGTTAACAGCATATTTTCACAGACAGTGTCTGCATCTAGCAGTGATAAAGTCTCTTCTTACTGTTCTCTTCCCGTTGGGAGGGAAGAGGGCTTAATAGAGGAAAATCTGTCATTCGTCTAGTGTCCAGCCCAGCCCTAAACCTTGACAGAGAACTTTATGAGCAATTTGACAAACTCATCTGTGGGTGACATTTTCTCATTTATTTTCCATTATTGTTTAAAATAAATAAAAGAGATGGTAGTATCTCCATCTGTCAGGACTGTCAATTATATTCCCTAAAATAAAAACATTACAATAGCTTGGTATTCTACTGCAACTGTGAATGCTACCCTAGTCTTGTCCTAGACATTATGATCCCCACGGTATCAGCACTTCCATCAATCATCTATGGTAGAAGGAGATGGACGATTGGAAGGGACACCTCTTCAACTCTTGCAATTAGATACATACACCAGGGTTGTTGGTATATATTGTGGAAGGTTCATTGCTGTTGTACTCTGTTGTACTGAGGACGAGTAGTGATAGGATTTTTGGTTTTGTAGTACTTCTCTATGTGAATAATGTCTGCATCCTTGTTATGCATCAGCAGGAGGTAGAAGATGAGAGGGAGAGAGAAGTGATGCAGGGATTCTTTCTGGAGCACAATAAGAATGACCTGACAACAAATGGAGAAATAAAATAGCTGTTTTAATAAGACAGAATAAAAAGAGGAATACAAATAGCAAGGAAATCTTAAGTCCATTCAGATGCTGGGAACCACGATTTAATGCAGCATCAGGTGGATCCTGGATGGACTTTCTCACAGCATGTTGTACAGATTTTGTTTATGGAGAGATTCCTACTCCATCACATATACTTGTACCTTTTATGTAGTGTAACAGAATCATGCTGCTTTTCCTGAGTGGTTGGATGTTATCTCATCTTAACATCCACCAGTGTGCAGCACAGGCTGGTACAAGACATTTTGGCAGCAGCTGCTCATGCTAACATATGGGTTTCTCAAGCTAGTTTCTCAGCAGCTATGCAGCTAACATAGAGGTTTTTCCCCCAGGTATGAGTAGAGCAGATGTGGTCTATTCAAGACCTTGATGTCTTCTGCGGGGTCTTCATTACAGTCATCTAGTGGATGTTAAAACATTGTTTATAACTGGGGCTATTTGTGCTGAAGTTGCAATGGGAGGAGAAAAAAAAAGTGGGAACTTGAAAAGCCATGTTTTTGTATTTTGTTATGTCTATAGTAGCAGCCTGGTCTAGTTGAGAGTATCCCTGCTCACTTCAGGGGGGCTGGACTAGATGACTTTTGGAGGCCCCTTCCAGCCCTAACCATTCTTTGATTCTATTGCACTGAATTTTGATGACATGCAAAAACATCTCTGATGGCAACAGCTCAGAGATTATTCTTTGATCAGGTATCTGTAAACATGAGTCAGAGATGTAGTTCTCTGTTCCTAAATTTATTTTCTGTGATGATAGAAGCAATTGCATTTACACGTGATGATTCTGAAAGAGGCATATAATTTGGTGGGTGACTCCTGCTGTTGCTATCAGTATTTAAATTTGTAAAATTAAAACCTGTTTTGCACTTGCAGGAAAATTTCCTGCACTTACAGGAGGCTGTAGGATGTCCTGTAGAGTCTGTTACTGACATCTCTTCTTTAGAAAGATATTGCAATCTGTAATCCAAGCCAAATCAAATTCTGCACCTGTACGCAGCAGAAATTTAATATGGTGTACATGGAACACAGACAACAGAGTTCAATACATTTTGGTGGCAGAAGGATCATTTAGTGTAATATCTTGTGGATCGCAGGTTGTTAAACTTCAGCTATCTCTGTTTTGAGCCCAGTAGCTTGACGAAAATACATCCATCAGAATAGGATCTGCTATTAACTTTCTACCTTCCATTAGCAATCCCATATACATTTTCTGTAAGAGGAAGAAACAGCATCTGAAATGACAATTCCCTGCATTGATTCAGTTTGGTGTGTCATTTATGTAACATGGCTTTAGCTGTGTATCGTCCTCCCTCCAAAACAACTTAATCTTGGATATGGCTTATTAGTATTTGTAAATTGCTCTATATACAAAATTTATTACAGTTGATTGTGTGGTGCTTGCATTGGTTAAAAGACCTTTATTTTGGTGGTTGTTATGTGATGTTTAAAAGCACCATAAGCCATGATATACTTCTGTAGCTGCTGCGGGAAAGCATGAAAATAGTGCCTCTCGTCCTGGTGTTCAGCAGGGATGTTTTAGGAGCTTCTTGTATTAGACAAGCTTCTTCTTGACCTCCTGTGTTTCCCTTTTGCAGTTGACCTGTGTGCAATTCTGTGGACTTCACCTTCAGCTGAATCTTTCATTCTTCCAAGCCCATTTGTCTGAGAGAATACTTGAAATGTGTAGTTTATGCCTGTCCTGTACTCACTTTCAGCAGTGGTGTTCTATTCCCTCACTGCTAACCGTGCTGTTGTACAAGCATAAACACTCCTCATGGAAATCTAGGCTAGCCAGGAGTGTGCTGTAACAGTGGCATAATGGGTGTCTTAGTTATACACTACTGTATAGTAGTATATAATGGTGTCAGAGTGTGGTATGCCCATACAGTTCCATCATATGCTATTACAACTAACACTTTCCTGATCTGATTTTCATTATTTTTCTATGTGGTTTTGTAAAATCTGTGACACAATTTCATCCCAACAGTGAGCTTTTGCATATTAATCCCCATTTGTTTTCAACATTCAACATTGTTTTCTCATTGCCTTTTCTACTTCATGACTGGTTTAATTTTTGTAGCTCTTACATATATAGCCTCACTACAGCTGTGCTCAGTAATAACATGATATACTGAATACTGTATTCAATTCACCCTTTTTTTTTCTCCTCTGGACTTTATCTGGTGGTGATGCAGTGACATACAAAGAAGCTTTTCCTTATTGCTTTTCTAAATTAGACCATTTAGTGTATCTGCTTGCTCTGTTTTATTGAACATACAAATATTTGAAAATCAGTGTGTTTTTCTGTTGGTGTTTTTTTTTTTTNATTAAAAATACTTCTGTAGTTCTAAGCATCTCCATAAACATCAGGAAGTGCAAGTGTAAAAATTTAGTGTTTACATAATTGGTACATTGGTTGTGTATTCTGTGATATGTAAACTTTATCCTCAAAATGCCCCAAATAAAATGCTGTAAAAATCTCATATATGTATACTGTTTGAAATAGTAGTGTACTTCATATAGGAATGTGCTGTTAAATATGAATTTTATTTAGGAAATACCTTACTGTTATTTTTTGCTCTCCCTCCCTTGTTTTAATGAAACCTTGGTTCATATTATCTCTGGGATATTTCTGCTGGTTTTTACTTCTTCAAGGTTATTAAACCCACAGGGCCTGGCTATCTTAGCAGTTTATTCTCCATTTGGCTTGGTCTTTCTGCCTTCTGTTTATAATTCTCTTTCTGAGAAGTATGTACATTGCTTGCTCTTTGCCAGTTTGTGTTTTATTTCCCTTTTCACTTTAACAATTGTATTTCTGTTGTGAGCTTTCTAGTTTATTCTCTTTATAATGATAATTAAATAGTGAACATACCCTTTGAGTTTTTCTGCTTTCTCATAACAAAATATGTGAGAAAAAAAATTTTGCTGGATTTATTTTCAGTTAACACAGTTTAGTTTAAATTCAAAATGGAAGAGCTTTTTGTACTCGGTGTTCTGTTTGCTCACTTAAATACTTGTTTGCCAAAGTACATAAAAGTATGACTTTTAAATATTGCACAGTTGCTGAAGCCTTATACACCTTGTCTCACTTGGGTTTTTTTTGTATAGCTATGATATTAAATATAATGAAAAAATCTTGCACTTATGAAATTTGCTACACTTTTCCATAATGCTAATTTTTTTCACAAACTTTTTATTATTAACGATATGTGAGTTTCTGGTAAACATCATTGAATATACTAGGAAAGTTCAGTGTCTGGATCACAAATACCAGAATAATTGCACTGATTATAATGGGTTTTACCAAGTTAAATTCCTTTCATCATCAGAGGAGATTATTTCATTTCTGTGTTTGCAGATATACTCTGTTGCAGAGATGACAGCAGAAATAGCAGGAATGTCACTCAGCTGGGTGTTGGTTCAGTACAGCTTGGTGAACACTAGAGCTGGCTGGAAAAAATGACACTGCTGTGACATGTTTGAAGATTATGAAGCTTTTCAGTCAGCAATGAAAAAACAGATAAAACTGTGTGTAGTTTCATGAAACAGGATTATGCAAAATACTGGAATCTAAGCCATTTATTTCTCCCCCCAGAATCTTTCTCATGTGTACTTCTGGCTTGAAAAGCTCTCCCACCATAATTTAANCCTATTTTCTTTTTTTTCCCCTATTTTCTTTTTTTTCCCCTATTTTTTTTCTCTATTTTCTTTTTTTTTCCGCTATTGGTAATGCCATGAAAGCTGTGGGATCATGTGAAGGATATTTGGCTGACAAATTCATAGGAATATCAGTTGAAGCATAACTAAAATCTTAATCCAGTTTTGTGGGTTTTGAGACAAGAAGCAACTAGTTGAAAAGCATCCGAGTAAAGAAATTATATTTTCCATATTAAAAATACTTCTGTAGTTCTAAGCATCTCCATAAACATCAGGAAGTGCAAGTGTAAAAATTTAGTGTTTACATAATTGGTACATTGGTTGTGTATTCTGTGATATGTAAACTTTATCCTCAAAATGCCCCAAATAAAATGCTGTAAAAATCTCATATATGTATACTGTTTGAAATAGTAGTGTACTTCATATAGGAATGTGCTGTTAAATATGAATTTTATTTAGGAAATACCTTACTGTTATTTTTTGCTCTCCCTCCCTTGTTTTAATGAAACCTTGGTTCATATTATCTCTGGGATATTTCTGCTGGTTTTTACTTCTTCAAGGTTATTAAACCCACAGGGCCTGGCTATCTTAGCAGTTTATTCTCCATTTGGCTTGGTCTTTCTGCCTTCTGTTTATAATTCTCTTTCTGAGAAGTATGTACATTGCTTGCTCTTTGCCAGTTTGTGTTTTATTTCCCTTTTCACTTTAACAATTGTATTTCTGTTGTGAGCTTTCTAGTTTATTCTCTTTATAATGATAATTAAATAGTGAACATACCCTTTGAGTTTTTCTGCTTTCTCATAACAAAATATGTGAGAAAAAAAATTTTGCTGGATTTATTTTCAGTTAACACAGTTTAGTTTAAATTCAAAATGGAAGAGCTTTTTGTACTCGGTGTTCTGTTTGCTCACTTAAATACTTGTTTGCCAAAGTACATAAAAGTATGACTTTTAAATATTGCACAGTTGCTGAAGCCTTATACACCTTGTCTCACTTGGGTTTTTTTTGTATAGCTATGATATTAAATATAATGAAAAAATCTTGCACTTATGAAATTTGCTACACTTTTCCATAATGCTAATTTTTTTCACAAACTTTTTATTATTAACGATATGTGAGTTTCTGGTAAACATCATTGAATATACTAGGAAAGTTCAGTGTCTGGATCACAAATACCAGAATAATTGCACTGATTATAATGGGTTTTACCAAGTTAAATTCCTTTCATCATCAGAGGAGATTATTTCATTTCTGTGTTTGCAGATATACTCTGTTGCAGAGATGACAGCAGAAATAGCAGGAATGTCACTCAGCTGGGTGTTGGTTCAGTACAGCTTGGTGAACACTAGAGCTGGCTGGAAAAAATGACACTGCTGTGACATGTTTGAAGATTATGAAGCTTTTCAGTCAGCAATGAAAAAACAGATAAAACTGTGTGTAGTTTCATGAAACAGGATTATGCAAAATACTGGAATCTAAGCCATTTATTTCTCCCCCCAGAATCTTTCTCATGTGTACTTCTGGCTTGAAAAGCTCTCCCACCATAATTTAAGTCTGTTTTTTACTCAAGTTTCCAGCACCTATCCTAGAGAAGTACTTATTAAAAGTAATCTTTTATTTGTTTGTAGGATACCATAACAGATCACCTCAGCTTCAAATGCTGGACAGATTCATGGTCTTCTATCTTTTAGCTCTATGGCAATGTGAGCAAGGTGTTATTGGAGTGATGTTGCATTGATGGGTGAGTCCATATGCAACTGGCAGTTATCAGATTTCTTGTATGTAGTTTTTCCCTCTATGGTTTTATTCAATACTTCTGTTTCAAAGCTTTTTCTAGTATCATGCCTAAGACTTTACAAACATTTTTTTTGAATCCATGTGTTTTAAAGACTCTGATATCCTGGGCACAAGAGGCCATACTCCCTGCACGTTGGAGGTGTCCTATTTTTTTTTATTTTTTTTTTGTGTGTGTGTGTCCTATTAATTTCGTGGTTTTCAAATTTTTATTTTCTTTTTTTTTTGAACTTCCTTACTGTAACTGCTGGGTAATGCCTTTATGTATGTAATCACATTCTGTTCAGGTTTTATTTTCTGGATGTATACCTTTACATGACATTTGTCTCACATCTTCAAACAACAGAGAACAGAGGACA
>VYZU01007971.1:0-37964 GCA_013401355.1 Ceyx cyanopectus
TTCCTTTTTCAAAAGGGCTGTTAATTTATCCTTCCTGGTCTTGATGCCCTGGAGATGGCTGCAGGTGCAGGCCCTGGGGAGAGAGCTCTGGGCTGCACAGGCTGAGGTTGGGGACAGGGGTGCCATGGGGTGCTCTGGGTGTTGCTGCTGCCAGGACCCAAGTGGTGGAACAATGAACAGCCTGTGTTTGCAGGGAGGATAGTTCCTGAGGTCCAGGGGTTTCCACTGTGGAATTGTTAAATTAACTATTCATTTAATTATATTTTGATTAAATTAGATTTCTTTTTTTTTTAATTTCCCCAGCAAATGATTCTCTGCATAATTAATGCTGGCTGATTCTGCTAATTCACTTACTGCTGCTGAGGGGACAGAGGTTTCAGCTGCAGGCTGAGCTGTGTGTGGGTTTCTGGGAGCCAGTGCTGCCCAGACACCAGGAGCTGCCCCAGGGGAACCCACACCGTGGTCTTGGGGCTTTCTGGGGAGCACCTTTGAACCCGGGGCCCGTGGGTCTCTGGGGCAGGAGAAGCACTGGGTCAGCCCCCTCCTTGCAATGAAGCTGTTCATTTTTATTCACGAGCCTGCTCTCCCCTGGGTCTGTGATGATGGTCCATTAACTCTGCCCACAAGTAGCTGGGAAGTGGGCTGGCTGCAGCTCTGTCAACTGCAGTTACTTCATTACCCCGTGACGCAAACTGTCATTAGCCACAGCTTGTGTTGATGAGATTTCTGGGTTAGCAGGAGCTCTTGGGCCTGCAGGGAGCCATGGCTGCTCGAGCTGAGCCATTGCTGTGCCCTCGTGTGACACTCTTTCCTGGAGCAGTGGCTGGGGGGTGTCCGGGCTGGGTGGCTCCTGCTGGGCACGGGCAGCCCGAGGGGTGAGGCTGTGGCTTCTGGAGACAGGACTATCAAATGTGGTGGAGCTCCTTGGCACAGAGGCGCTGTGATGGGGCAAGTCCACTGCCCTGCAGGGACCAGACTCCCTGCCTTGCCCAGGAGCTGCTCAGCTCTTGGAGCCCTTCGAGGGAAGCAAACTGGTAAACTGTTTAGGGTGCTGTGGCCAGCAGTTGTGTGTGGCAGCAGATTCCAGGTGCTGGAGCTCCCATGGGCTGCTCAGCGAAGGAAGCAAGAATATGGCACAGCTTGACCCTGCTTCTTCCTGGGGACAAACTCCAAAGCATCTCCTGCTTCTCAGGGACATGTGGGATCTTGTGGAGCTGTTGCTGCTGTGGGCTGAGCCGATGAACTGTCTCCTGGTGAGAAACAAATTTAGTTAACCTCAAATTAGTCAGGAGAATGGGAGACTTTTCTTTGAAATGGTGTCATTCAAACCATTGCACCTGAAATTATCCCCACTAGAAGCGCAACTGGAGGTAGTAATTAATTCACTATGCTCCAATATTAATTCTGCAGCCAGCACGACTTTGACGAGCCATGTCCAGCAGCAGCTATGGGCAGGGAGCCCTGGCATGGGCAGCCTGGTCCCCTTGGTTTCTGCATAGCTGACCATCAAAGGACTTTTCAGGTTTTTCTCCTTGATGTATAGTCGTGTCCTTTAAATACCCTTCAGACCCTGACAAGCTTCCTGAGGTGTGGAGAGAGAACTTCCCTGCCTCCAGGTGTCTGAAGGCTGAAGAAATGGTGAGTCCAGAGGGATTTGGGGTTTTAATCATGAAAGATGATCCTTTTAAAACTGCAGTGGGAGCAGGGCCATTGGCTTAAGTATTCTGAGCATGTTTGGATGAAATCCTGTGCTGGTTACAAGATGTCCCTTCTCTCTGGGTGGGATGAGGTACAGTGCATTGCTGCAGTTGCTGTGGAGGCCAGTGGTGGAGCTGGGGTCTGTGGTGGAGCAGGGGTCTGGTGAGCAGGGATCAGCAGTGCCTGGCCCCAGGAGCCCGAGGGGCTGGTGGGGTCTGCAGTGCCTGGCTGGGGAAGGCTGGTGTGGTTGGAAGGTTGCGTTTATCACTGAACAAAACTCAGCACCCAGCGTGTTCCCGAGAGGCAGAGCTGCCAGCAGGGTGCCCCTGGTGTGGGGAGCAGGTCCTGGGAACTGCCAGCTCCTGGTGCACTCTGTGGGCACAGGGGCAGCTCGGCTGAGCCCTGGCAGCAGAGCCCACGTGTGGCTCCACTTGTGCCTTCCATGGTTAACGCTTCTGAGAATAACCTCTTAGAAATGATTCCAATTAGGCCAGCACATCTCTTTGTAATCTGGATCCCTGTTGTGCTGTCAGACTCGATTCAAATTTAATTTGCAGAAGGTGTATATTGGGCAGCTTTTTTACTTAGCACAAAAGTGAGAGGAAGATAACATTGATGGAAAAAATAATACAAGTTCATATTCTTCTTACCTTAAGGAAGGAAAAGAGATGCCAGAAAACTTAGCCAAATTTACATTTTAATGGGAAATGTTACGACTGCCTGCTCCAGGAGACACAAATTGCTTTCCGGATGGGACCTTGACTTTATACCAAAGTGCAGGGAATTAAATCTAGCAGCCTCTGATGAGATGAAAGGGATAGAGGCACAGCCAGTGCCACCAGCCAATGGTGAGTGAGGACAGGACGGGGTCAGACTGCTGTCCCAAGTGCCCATCACTCAGCTGAAGGGCCTGAGGGAGGGAGGGATGGCAGCAGTTCCCAGCTCCAGAGCTCAGGGTGTCACTGGAGGGGCTGTTGGCAGAGAAAACCTGTGTCTTTAAAAGCTCTGCCCTGCTGATGCCCCGGCCCCATTAAGTGGGTGGCAGAGGAGGGGTCTGTCCTTGCTCCCCTGGCTGTGAGCAGAGCCTCCAGCAGCAGTAAGGGCACCTGCACAAGTGCTCTGCAGCCCTGTGGGGGTCTGTGTCAGGCAGCTGCTCTGGGGGTTTCGTGCCCTCCTGTGCAATTGCTCCCCACCAGAGCAGCTGGAGCCATGGACGGGCTCTGGCAGCATCTCTGTGTGCCAGCCTGGTGTCACAGCCCTTCACACAGCGACAAAAGCTGTGCCTGGAGAAGCTGCTGCTAATTTCATAGCATCTTAAAGCTCTTTGAAGATGAAAACACGGTGCTGGGCTGCATAGTCTTATCTCTCTGGCAGTGCCTGTCACCTGCAGCCGTTGCTGGCACGTTCATGAGCACAGCAGCTCGTCCCTGCTGAGACCAAGCCTGGGGAGCTGCAGGGCTCACACTCGGAACATGTCTTGCATCTCCACTGGGCTCGAGCACAGAGCAGCCTCTGGCTCAGGCAGGTAGCTGATGTGGTCTTGCCTAGCCCTTGCACTTGCAACAGAAGAATATCTGAGCTTTTCTATATTTCTGGGTCCTCTGAGTCTCTCGCTGCTGCTGGGATGTCACAGCTGTCCCCAGCGTGGTCCCTGCTTTCCTCTTTCTGTGCATAGTTGCCCCATCCTGCTGAAGATGCACCAGGGATACAGTGAGGGTATTTGCCAGCCTGAGCTTGTTTTTCAGGTATTTCTCCTCACTTGAGGGTAGCTGGTTTCATATACGCATTGGATTTTTTTATATTGGCAAGCAAAGAGGTTTGTTGGCATCAGATATTCCTGTTAGTAACAACCAAGGTGTCTGAACAGTTGAACTGACCATCAATAATTCAAGTGACTCAGCTCACCAACTATTTATTTACTTCCAAAAGTTGTTGGTAATTATTTTTCCTGCTTCTAAAGCGAGAGGCTGCAACTGCCAGTGTGGACTGGCAGGGTCTTGCTGTGAGTAGCACTCGGCTGTGTCCACGTTTCCTCCCTAGCTGTTCTGGGCTCTCCCAGACTTGGGAGAGACAGAATCAGAGCCCGGAGGAGGGAGGACAACCCTGAGGCAAAGGAATGCAGGGCAGGCTGGGGTCTTGCACCCACTGCAGCTGGTTGGCTGTGTGGGGTCTCACCCACTAGAGGGGCTGTGACTGGTGTCTGGGGCTGCCCTGGCTGCCTCTCCTGGCAAGCAGTCAGCAAGAAGGAGGCCCTGCTGGCAGGGATCTTGGAGCCCTAAAGTGTTGCCAAATCCTCTGCAGGCCCCTGTGCCACTGGGATCACGCTGGTGCTGCTTTCCTCTGGAGGGATGCTGTCTGTGGCCTGAAGCCAGAGCAGAGGGCTGGGGGGACAGAGCTGGCCCTGCCTGGCAGCAGCCTGTGGTGCCTGGAGTTTGTCCCCTCCCTAGATGGTGCTTTTCCAGTTGTCAGAGCAGTTGTGTTGTGCACAGGGGATAAATTCACAGTGTTGTATGGCAAAGGCATCACTCAAACAAGGAGACAGCATGCATGTTGGGGATGCTTCCAATCCAATAAAATAAGCAAAAACATTGCTGTTAGAGGCTCATCCAGAGCAGATGCTCTGGCACCCATGAGGCTGCTTCCCTGGGTGAAGCAGTGTCACTGTCTCTAATCCAAAGCAGTGATAAATCATAGGTGACCTTCAGTAATTTATTACTGCCTCGTGCAAAACACTGCTGTTTCTCTGGGCCAGTTCCTGTGCATCTGCCTAGGATCACAGTAATTCCAATCTTTAGCATCGTAATGGGTTTGTCATGGGCTAGATAATGATGAAAGGCTGGGGAAGCAGAGCAGTGTGTGCACCAGTGGCAGCTACCAGTGGCATGGCTGGTGTGGGAAGAACTGTCCCAGGCTGCTGGGTCTGCAGAGCCAGGTGGGATACTCAGGGACAGCAGTGACCCTGGGACAGAAAGAGGCTGTTCCAGGGGTGTCAGAGTGCCAGGCTCTGCCTCTGCCATGGGCTCTGCCCGCAGCAGGACTGGTACTGGCAGGCGCTGGGAGAAGCGCCGCCCGCTCTGCGCTGTTGGCACCGTGGCAGATGTTCCCTTAATGTTATGGAGCAGCACAGGGTGAGCTCTGGGGTTTGGATTTCACTGCAATGTGCTGAGCTCCTGCAGCAGTGCAGAGCCAGGTTTGGAATTGCGGAGTTTGTTGGTTGCAGACCTGGGCTGTTTGGATAAAGCCTTGGGCTGGAGCTGCATACTGAGACCATGGCAGGGTGGCAGGTGCTTGGTCCTTCAGGAACCTTGGTGGGCACTTATTTGGGTGTAAAATACAGTGTTAGGTGCTTCAGCTCAGACAGTCGCTCTTGCACAGTTCCCTGTGGCAGCAGGGATGGGGTCATCTGCTCTGTGCCAAAATAGAGAGGATTTGGGATCTTTCCTCCTGGTGCCAGTGAGTGGTCAGTGGTGCTTGTGCAGAGGGTGGTGGCTCATGGGGTTTGCCCTGGTGCCACACCAGCCTTGCAGCCCCTGTCCTGGATCACAACCTACCCTGTGCAGAGGACTCTGTGACCCCTGGTGATGCTCATCCCAGGCCCAGCTTGCTTTGTGTCCCCAAGGATAATGTGAGCTTCGCTGGAGCAAATATTTTCCCCCTAGAAAAGTCACAGAGAGACAAAAGATTTTCTAAAAGCAGAAACTTCCCCTGATACTTTAATTGTGAGGCAAAATTTACATTCTGATTTTGGAAATCAATAGCAATTCACAAATAATTCTCCTGTGCTGCTGCAGGTTATCCATCAGCTTTGGGTCTCTGCTCAATAGAAGCCATTATTGGTTTTTGTTTGTTTGTTTGTTCAATATTGGTGTTTTTTTCAGCTGTTTTCCAGGTCTGTATTATAATGACGAATTACAGACTTGTGGGCTTTTTTTCCCCAATAGCCAGTAAGCCCGGGGTGAGCCTGGCTGTGGGCAAGCAGACCGGACCTTTGGGAGTCACCGATGCCTCTGCCCCATGACATTTGTCCTTGTCCCCAAGGGAACAGAGCTCACTGGGGAGTGCCAGGGGAGTGTGTGTGCTGGACCGTGGTGGGCTGCACCCTGCCCAGGCCCTTGCATGGCACTTTCAGGGGCTGGAGTGGCTGTGCAGAGCCCATAGCCTCTGGGACACAGCACAGTCCTGAGCTGAATTGGGGGGGTCACCTCAGGGAGCATCCATGAGCCCAGAGCTGAAGCTGTCCAGACCCAGCTCTGCTGGTACAGGGCTGTTTGCCAGAGCTGGGCCTCTGCTATTATGGGCAAATTACCTGTGGAACGACTTTTTAGTACTGAAAGAAATAACTTGATTAGTAATTATTGGTGCAGAACACTTGAGGAGTCTCTGCAAAAGGCAAGGACGGGTGATTTCACTGGAGCTACCTGTCAGTTTTGTCATCTAATTATAAGACTGTTCTGTGCCAAGAGTCTGGACAGAGAAAGAAAAAACCCTCAGCGTAATTGTATTGGTCATATTTTGTAGCTATTAATTACTTGCTTCGCAATTAATGTGTCTCTGGCTGGCTGGGGAGCTGTCATGGCTTGGCACAAAGAACTTGATGCTCCTCGCTGCATAGCTTCTGGACCTTGTTAAATGTGGGGCTGGGTGGGGAAGGGGATGAGACCCCTGCTCTGACCCTGGGCAGCCCCAGGTTCAGCAGCTGAGCCAGAGAGCCCCCTCCTTGTCACCCATCCACTGCCACAGAGCCAGAGCTGCCACGGTGCTGGGTGTGCACCCCGGGGTGCTGGTAAGGAACATCATCTTCTCACCCTCGTTAGCAGGAACAGACTAGTTCCTAACTCCATGCATCTTGCCCTGCCCTTCTGCAGCACGTGTCATATTCCCTAGAGAGAGGTGGATCAGGGGAGGGAGAGGCTGGTGCTGAGAGTGGGGCACTGCTGGGGCTGGGCTGGCTCCCTGGTGCAGGTGAGCAGGGTGCTGACAGGCAGAGCCTGGGCAGGCTCAGGTGATGTCAGGTCTTGCAGTGTCTGCTGGAGGGACATCACCAGTTGCTTTGTATTTTGCTTTTTATTTGAAGTGTGTGTGGCACCTCTGGCAAGCACAGCCCCTTCTGCTCCATCCCCAGTGCCATCCATCGGCCTTGGCAGAGGGAAGGGGCTGGGAGCTCCCCTGGTCTTGTCTGGAGGGGCTGGGGGGCACAGCTGCTCTGCACTGGTGCAGTGGTCTGGGTGCTGCAGGTGCCATTGGTTCACAGCAGGCTGCTGTGGTCAAAGGGAGAACCCCTGGAAGCCACCATTCCAGGTGGAAGCAGAGCCTGGCAGTGGCTTGTGGCTGCTGTGGGTGCCAGGCAGGTGCAGGCAAGGCAGGAGGGGAAGAGCAGAGTCTGAGCCTGGAGCTGAGGAGTGACAGGCACCGAGGTTATTTATGTTTACTGTTTGCTTCTAACAAGCATCACTTTCAGCTTATTAATTGTGGCAGGACGTGAGCTGGGTGAAAATTGATTTGGACCCCACCATCTAAGTGGCCAAACTGTTAAGTACTTATTTTACGCTTTCTAAACAGACATAGTAATTTTTCTCTTCACTCATTGTTTTACATCAGGTTAATTCCAACAGTAAATTGAAATCAAATGGAAAGCAGCTTTCCAGCCCAGGAGCCCTTCCTGGCACACGTGCCTGAGAACAACAGCCCCTGTCAGGGAGACACGTCCTGAAGCACCAGGAGGCACAAACAGATACACAGAGCCAGCAGGCAGATGCAGTCTGTGCCTGTTCTGAGCTGTTCTCATGACCTGTTTGTTTGAAGTACATAGTGGAGCTCATTCCATTACCGCGGTGCTATTGCAAAGTGAGACCCTCTCGAGCCTTGCAGGGGGCCAAGCCATGTTTTGGTCTCTTTTGGCCTCCTGCAGACAGTGTCTTGGTGCCTCAGCTCTCCCCTTTCAGCTTGGCAGCTCTTGGCAGTATGTCTGTGTCAGTTTGGTGTCCTGAATTCTGCAAAAACTCAGGTGGTCACAGCTTGTGCTGTGCTGGTGTCTGTCCTTCCCCTGGACCCTCATGGGCAGTGCCAGTGAGTGTCTGCAGGTAGAGTCAAGAGAAATATAGGGGCAGGGGAAGCACCATCCAAGAATAGCATGCTCTGGACAAGGATGAGCATCCTTCACTGAACAGAAAGAAAATCCCTCACTGTCCTGGCTGTCTGCAATGTGGTGCTGAGGATGCCAAAGGAGGCAGAAGCTTTTGGAGCTCAGAGCCACTTGCAGTTGCCTGGCTGTGGTCCATGGGATCTCCATCCCCACAGCACAGGAATGACATGGGGTGCTGACAGCCACAGGAGAGCAGGTGAGGGACACGCTGGTGTCCATGTCTGGGACAAGGTGCTGAGGTTGATGGCTCCGCGTGAGCTCAGTCTGCTCATAAATCAAAACCCTGATGTGAACTTTAGCAGCATCCATAAATTCTTCATTTATCATTATTAAAGATATGTCAACATTCAAAAACTGATTTATAGCTGGTAATTTAGATCATGGATTGTCTCTGATATAGTAAACTATTCATATCCAAAACCCATCATGAAGTTTTCTACTTATTAGGAATTAATGACTCATAAACCATTGCCAGAACAGGCTGTTAGTGTGAATGAAGGGCAGGCTGTGACTGTTGGGGTTTCCCTCCTGAAGGAGTACAAAGGAACCCCCAGTGAGCAGCTGACTGGTCCATGTAGCCGTTTGCCCACCCTGGGCTGGGCTGCACGTTGTGGTGGCTCCTGTCCCTGCTTGGCTGGCCAGGGCTGGGCAAGATGCCACCTGCCAGGCAGAGCCCTGCCAGCCAGCCAGGCTGCTCCACCAGGAGCTCTCCTCTTAAATTTTACAATACATATGTTAAATCACCAGTTCTTCTCTGCACTGGCAAAGCTTTGGAGCCCTTTATCTGCGGGAAGGGCCATCTGCTGCTCCAGCACCATGGAAACAGCTTTCAGAAGATAAAAACTTTATCATTTTAATTCAGCACCCAATGCCGTAAAGTCAATAATTTATTGTGCAGTTTACAGGGTATCTCTCTTAGTCTCTGGTATGTCTGTGGTTTGTTTCTAACGTTGTAGTGATTTTGCATTTGTGTAAGTGCCACAGAATTGACACTGGGGAGCGAGACAGATTGTCCCATCTTGAGCATCTCACAGTGAACTGGCAACAGCTGCTAAATTGATGTGCTGTGTTGACATACCTTCATAAATAACGCATTAAGTCCTGAAATAAAACTCTTAAGATCTAAATTAAATGAAATAAAGGCTTAAATCATCAGGTAAGTATGTCTGCAGGTGCCAGGCTGTTGTGCTGTTGGTGGGCTGTGGGGAGCTGGAGCCTATTTGCTGAACCAGAGTCCCGCTGGTGGGTTCAAAGGGGCTGCAGAGGTTCCGTGTGAGCCTGGGGCAGGTTCACTGACAAGGCTCTTTAGGGGGAGAACATAGTGCCCTGTAAATTGTGTTCCTCAGATGACAGGAGAGCTGGGAGGGGTGGCAGAACCCACAGACCCTGGCTGCCTCCCCAGCCTCTTGCTGCCTGTCTCACTGGCTGTGTCCCAGGCGCTGCTGGGATGGGCTCCCATGGTGGGACTGTCTCCTCTGCCATGGGAGCAGTGCTGCCAGCCCTGCCTGCTTCTGAAATCATCCCCAGGCAAACCTGGCTGCTTGAGGAGGTGGTGGCTGTGGCTTGTTCCATGTGGTCCATATCAGTGGCTGCAGCTCTGGCAGGAGTATTTCCTGCTGTGTCCCCGGTGTGTGGACACGGGTGGGGCCACTGCAGACCCTGGGCTGCTTGGGACAGAGCCCCCCATGGGTAGAGGGGCTGTGACTCTGCTGCTGGGGTGGCCTTGCATGTACTCCTCATCTTTGGGAGAGATGGTGGTGCTGAGAGCGGGTTGGTACCAAACCACTTATTGATTTGTTGGTGTTGTTTGGCTATGTAGAGGATGTTTTCCATCCTAGTGCCTGGATAATAAGACCTCTGCTCACCCACTGTGACAAACTATTGTATTTTGGTTAAAATATTACATAGGGATATTGGAATGATAGAACATGTAACATTATCTCTAATAAGCAATTATATTTCATTATATGAATTAATTAAAATCTTACACTTAAACCAAGTAGCTAATTACAGACCTTTTAGCTTAATAAAGATAGAGTACAGGAAGGGGTAATGTATATGGTAATTATTGAGTTAAGCAGAATGTAATGTGCATCCGGGGCTCGCCTAGGACATTCGCAGTCAATACTTAATTACTTTACTGCTCTCTGAAATCTACGTGGCATCTGGCCTCCCTGCTTGTGCTCCCTCTCCTGAGACATCACTGCTGTGATTTACCTGTGGCTGCTCCTCTTCTGGTGGGTGAGTGAGATGCCAGGGCAAGGGAATGTGTCTGGTGGGGCTGACACGCTATGGTGGCTCATGGCCAGCTCGGTTGGTACCCGTGGCACGGTAGATCTGCTCTGTGCTTGGTGCAATCCTTCTGCCCAATGGCACGTGCTGGTGGCTCATGGCCAACTGGGTTGGTACCCGTGGCACGGTGGATCTCTCTGTGCTTGGTGCAGTCCTTCTGTCCCATGGCACATGCTGGTGGCCCAGCTCTGTCTGGCTTCTTCCCATGGGGCCCGTGCATGGCTCTGTCCGTGGGAATCCTGTGGGATTCCACTGCTGCTGTGCTCTGCAGGGAGGCAGCCCTGTGCTGAGGTGCGGGTCTGTGCTGGCAGCTGGCAGAGCTTCCCAGCCCTGTGCAGCGTGTCTGGTGTGCCCTGCAGAGACCTCTGCTTCTCCACTTGCCTTGATTGAGCGTCGTTCCCAGCATCGCGCGGCTCTTACGGTAACACAGAGGGGAAATTTATTTAGTGAGGCTTAAGGTCAAGTTTTGAGAGTTAACAGTTACAAGGTCGGGAACAGAGAGTTCCAAGAGAAAACAGAACATAAACCGCAGTCCTGTGCTGAAGGCAGGGGCCAGGCTGTGCCCTCGGCTCCAGTGCCACAGGGCTCCAGCAGCCAGAGCCCAGTGGGGCTGCCTGGGCTGTTGGTGGCTGCCTCTTACTGTGCTGCCAGGGAAACATGGTCATGCCCCTGGTCCTTCCTACAGGGCTGGGAAGTCATCTCAGCCCCCACTGCCACATTGCCTTGCGGGGATGTTTGGTGAGGCTAAACCTTTCCACGGGCATGTAAACAACCCCAGAGAGCTGTCAGCACTGAGTGCAGCCATCCCGGCACGGTGACGATGGCCCGACAGCAGATGTGAGCTTAATGACTGGATGTGAACTTAATGACTGGCAGGCAACGGGACTCACTGGCTGGGAAGGCTGGAACTTGACGCAAAGCCAGAGGTGTCCGGCCAGAAAATTCTGGCTTGTTTGGGAAAGGCCACTGTGATGCTGCAACACTTGAGCTGGCTGGATTACAAGCAGCTGCAAAAAAAACAGCAGTAAATGGAAAGTGGGGTAAGTTGTGCCACGGGTTCCTCAGCAAGTGCTCCAGGCAGGGATGTGCCAGGGAACGGGAGTGTATGGGATCTGAACGCACGCTGCAGGCGTAAGACAAATTGTTGGTTAAAACAGCAAATTGTGATTAGAACAAGAACAGCAAGGTGAGCAGGAGCTGGGTGAAGGTGACAGCCGTGGGGCAGTGGTGTGGGGCAGTGGGGTTTGTCTGGGGCACCCCTTGGTGCTGGTAAATGCACTGTGGACACAGGGCACCGATGGCTCGGGGAGCAGGGATGTTTGAGGAAAATGCAGGAGTTATGTAACCAGAATGGAATTCGTTAGTTCCAAGTGCAGTGCTGTACACCAGGCCTGGCAACACTTTCTGCTGTAAGCTGAGCTGATTGCTTAGAAACAGCTGCTCTAGAGAAAGGCACAGGTTTATCATGAGATGATTCCTCTGTCCTTCAGTGTCACTGTCCTCTGGCTTGCAAAAAATGGCCTGAGATGCTTCACGAGGAGGTTTTCCAGCAGACACTGTGATCTGCAGAGCTGCGGAGAGGGTGAGCATCACTCTGTGCCGCAGGTGCCTGTTCACCCTCAGATGCCTTTGGGTTTGCTGTGGGTGGGGGTTCAGCCCCATCCCTGGGCATGTCCATGGCCAGGGGAGCACATTGAGGGGACAGTGGCAGGATGGACCCGCCGGTGGCTGGCAGCACGGGGCTGGGTCCTGCTGGTGGCTGCCTCAGCTCGGCAGCAGGAGCTGCCTCCACCCCTTCAAAGGCAAAATGCTAATTCCTGTCTGAGCAAGAAGAGCCACTAATTGTATGTAAGCCCCTTCCATGGTATTTGATTTGTGCTTCACACAGCACCCCTGCAAAGGGTTTGAACAGGGATGAAAGGCCTCTTTTAGGAAGAGAGGCTTTGTGATTAAGCATCTCTCTTCCTTTTCACTCAAGTACTGCTCTGGCTGGCAGCTGTTCTGTGCCTGCGATAATTATGTCAGAGCCTGGGGTGCCATCAAGGGTCTCGGACCATCTGCAAGTGAAGAGCTTCTTTCCAATTACTAGCACGGGCATCCCATGTCCTCTTTGGTCCAAGCTGGTGTTTGCTGAAGGATATTGGAAGAATTAGTAGATATATTTCTCTCTAATCCTGTCCCAAGTGGCAGCAAAATCAAACTAGAAAGCACCAGATTGTGTGCTGTTGTTTTAGGCAATAGCCCAGTGGTATTTATGAAGGTTTTTATCATTCTGGGGGCTGCATTGATTTAGAGAATGAAATATCCAAGGTAACAAAGCTGGATGAATTAAAAGCTTAACAGCATGAAGAGGTGTTATTGCACCATGAGTTCTTTGGGAACTTGTCTGGGTTGTCCCAGTCCTTGAGACTGGTGTCCTGCCAGGCAGAGTTATCCTTCCCGTGGGGCTGTTCTCGTGCTCTCTGATTCCTCTTCCTAGAAAGGAGGCTTTGGGGGAAGCCGGGCTGGGGGGGCTGCTGCTGCTCACCCTGTTCAGTGTTCAAGCAGCTGACTGCTGGCCCCTGCACGACCTGTTGGGTGTGGGGATGGGACTTGCCCGTGCCCCCAGCCAGAGAAGAGCTGCCTTGATCCGGGACCTGTTGCAGCCAGGACACAGGCAGAATGGTGGGGGGATGGCACTTTGGAGTATTTGGCAGGGATGCAGTGTGGTGGGGCTGCTGAGGGGGTTCAAAACTCAGGAGACTGTTTGTCACTGTCTGTGTTTTGGCTTATATTTGATGAGCCAAATAATATAAATAAATGGACTGTATTTGCAGAGGTGATGCTTCTGCATTTCTAACTGGCATGAACATGCAGCTTTGGGGAAGAATAGCAGGGCGTGGATGTTTCTGAGAATTGTCTTCAGTCTTTGTTCTTCTTTCCTGGCAATATCAGCAAGCTCTCAAGCACCTCTGCTCTGTAATCTAATCAGTCCTAGGGAAACAGGATTTGCGGCAGTCTCTGACCACTTAAGTACCCACCAGCAGAGTAAACACCAGATATATTTTATGAGAATGGCCAAACGCTATCCTAGCATCTTTTAATGCAGAGACAAGGTCTCCAGAACGTGGACCTCTCCCTGCTTTGGGCTGCTGCTCCAAATTCCACCACTGCTGACTTTGAGCAAGTTCTTCTGTGTGTCTGAGCTCGGCATTGGCTCAGCTGTTCACCGAGGACACAGCCTGTCCCCATCCCATCCCCCAGAGCCTGCAGGTGAAGTGCTCCAGTTGTGTTTCCCATGTTCATGTCTGGAGCTCTCGAGGTGATGCTCTGAGGTGCTGCCTGTGCTGTAGTGCTGTGTGTGAGCTGGTTGCACAGGTGCCACTCCTGGGGGTTGTGGGGAAAGGGAGTGGTCAGAGCGTTCCTCACCACGGGCTGTGCTGCCAGCCGTGCTGCTGGGGCTTCCCTGGGGATGCGTTAGGGGATTTATGGGTGTCCTCCAAGGGTTTCTCCTTTATGATTCTTGATTAGTAGATAAAAGGCCCATTTCTTCTTTTAATGGAGTCTCTGATGTTAATGGCCTCCCTCCAGTCAGATTAAGGTGCTTTGGCCTGTTTTACTCTAATAGAGGATGATTGAGAAGCGTCTGTCTGGTTCACAGTTGGCTTCCTTGCACGTCTTGCTGTGCTGTGCCACTGCCACCAGCGTGCTGCCTGGAAATGGAAATCCACAGGGCTGGAGGAGCTCATCCCCTCTGCAGGGTCTCCAGGGCTCCCTCCTCCCGGCCTCTTCCTCGCTGCAAACACATCTGGGGACTGGCCCAAGGATGGGGGCCCAAGGGATGGGGGTAAGGCTGTGCCTACCCTGCTGAGCCCCAGGGGCAGCTGGTGCTGCATTGGCTGCCCTTCCCTGGAGGGCTGTGGGAGCAGAGCTGCCCACCCTGCCCGCCTCTGCTATGTGCCCTGTCCAAGGGCAAAGCAGAGCGCTGGAGTTTGCAGGAGAATCAGAGCTATTAGAGGCACTCTTGTGTGCAAGAGGGTGTGAAATGCAGATGGATGGAGGTAGAGGACCCCGGGGAGGAGGAGAGAAGGAGTGGGGACGTGCCCATGTCCCTGTTGAGGCTGGGGGAATGCAGCTGTGGGAGCCAGCACGGAGACACCAGTTACTCTGCCTCACTCGGCCACAGGCATCTCCAGACCAGCATGGAGCAGCTCCCCAGGCTGCAGTCTCATTGTATTAACAAGGCACCATTTCTGCATTTTAAGTGCATGCTTCTTGATGTTGTCCTGCCTCCAAATGATCCTGAAAATATATCGTCTACTTAACTACCTTTTAATTAAAAGTCAGGGATATTAGAAAAGAGGAATCAATTCCTGTCACAATTAAGAGCTTGAACAATTGCAGCATGTTTCAGTGAGGGATCCTCTCTGGACTTATTGATCTGTATTGTCATAATGTCTGCTTTATTACCATGGCTCAGACGGTCTTAAATGAATATTTTGCCTGAATTATGCATGTCATCTGCAGGCAGAGCAAGCTGCCCGCTGCCAGTCGGAGTCTGCAGGGTTTCAGGCCCCCATGGCTGCTGACTGGGACTGGGATGAGCAGCCTTTTCCCCTGTGCCACTGGGCTCGCCCATGAGCATGATGCTCACACCAAGGGCCTGGTGCCTGCTGCAGCAGGCCAAGCAGTGGCAGAGTTTTCAGCCCCAGGAACCATCTCAGCCTGGAGCAGCCAAGGGAGCAGGAATCTGCAACCAGCAGCACCTGCTGGAGCACCCAGTGCAATGCCATGTCCCTGGTGATGGCAGCAGGATGGGACCAGGGCAGGCTGGCACTGGGGCTGGAGCCTTCCCTGCAGGTGGACACAGCTCCCCTGGCCACCAAAGCCACAGGGAGGTCTCTGGTGGAAGTTTACCCTGTGGAAGTTATTGGAGAGTAGGAGGCTGATTAATCAAACTCTAACATGATGAAGGACCTTTTTAAAGGTAGAAGATGTCCCAACCATGGTTTTTCTGTCCTCTAAAAGTTCTTGAAATCTAGGGGGTCTTGGAGGAAAAGAAAATTGATTTCTGATGTTTTCTTTTTTACCTCAGGGCAGAAAGTAAATTCAAAGGGGCCGTGACATGAAAGGTCAGAGTCTCTGTTGCTGCGGCTGGTAATGAGATCCCACAGATAAATCAAAATACCTGGATTTTACCACAGAGGAGCTACTGGTTTAACCCAAGATACTGGGATTAGGAAGAAGAAAGGACATGTGCTAAAATCTTGTCTGCAGTGGAAGCAGACTTGGCAGTGGGAATGCCACAGCCCTAGTCATGCTGGGGGCCATATCCTGCTGTCTGTTGGTGCCTGGCATGTCCCGTGGCTCCCTGCAGTTTGTGCTTTCTCCTCTCCCCAGCCCTGCAAGCTGCCTGTGCACCCACAGCTGCCTCACCCAGACCTGGGGCTGGGGAAGGAGAAACCCCCTTGGCCTTGGCAGCATTTCTTCCAAGCCAACAGCTGCAGCTCCTAAGGCTGCAGCCTGCCAGGTACCATTTGCTTTGTGATAAATAGGATTCGCATTGTAATTTCTGTCTCTTATTAATGCTTTTAATCTGCAGACCTTGGGAGCACTCAGGCAGGGAGAGGTGAGCCAGAGAAAACCAGGAGAGAGATGCTCAGAAAAAAAGGGAAGAAGCGGAGAAAAGTGAGTAGGATGAACTCTTTACCTCTCTATCCCATTAGCACGTTCACTGCAGGGTGCAGAATCCTGTCAGGAGCTGCAGCTGGCAATGCTGGAAGGCAGCAGGGGCACTGGCTGCTGGGCACTGGCTCTGCAGGTGCCAGGGCTCTCCCCACTCCCAGGCTGCGAAGCTCCAGCCCCTGACCCCAAGTGCCTTCTCCTGGCTGGGACAAGCTCTGGCTTTGATCTTTGCTCCACTCGTTTGTGCATTAAGTGACCCTCAGGTTCGTGATAGTGCCTTTGGTGTGTGACTAATTGGAGAAGTGTCTAATCTTGTCCTCCACCGATGTTACCATTATGCAGCCTGTGATTAAACATGCTGTCAGCTGCTGCTGTTTACAGATAATAATGCTGCTTTCTCTCCATTCCTACACCATCAGCCTCATTAGGAAGGTTTATGGATAAATTAGTCTGGGATTGAATAATGACTCCAAATGCATAGCTGAGCACTGCACCCTCTGACTCCGGGTGGCCAGATGTGACTGTGGTGACCCTGAACTTCTGCACAGGGCACAGACCTGGCCCCACACCAGGGTGACCCTGGTCTGGAGCTTCACTGCTGTCCCCAGTTTGGGTCTCTTCACACACCTTTCAGGGGTGTGGCCCCCCAGTTTTGCTGCCAGACTGGGGACAGCAGTGAGCATCTGCGTTGATAAAATTCTCTCTGATGCTTCATTACTCCAAATCTGCAATACACGCAAAAAGATGCTTTTTCCACTCTTGCTGAATGAAACATTTATACATTTCCAGAGAAAGCTCCTGGTACGGGTGGTGCATGGCCTTTCAGATACAGTAGGAACAAACTGCAGCTGCAGATGGGAACAGGTTGCTTCTGCCATTCGTTATTCTTTCCCCTAATTATAATGCAGATTGGACACTCTTTCCAGCATTTCCTCCCTTTCTGTTTATTTAAGCAGTATTTTTGTGAACCTACATGGCAGTCTCACCCTGGGATGCAAGTGCACTGCTATAATGAAACCAAATATATTGCTTCCCTGAGCTGCAGCCCTTTCCACCAATACTCCTTCCACTGGCAGCCAGTGCTGAGCCAGGGACTGGAATCAGGGCTGGGGTTTGTGCTGGGAAGGGTCCCTGTCCCCATCAGGACAGAGCTTGCAGGACTCCCATGGCAGGTGTCCCAGGGAACAGTGTGTCCAGGGTCTGCATCCAGCCTGTTGCAGTGGCAGGCAGAGCAGAGGCACCCGTGGGTGTGGGAAGCTGTCCAGCTCTCCTCTGTGCACCGAGCACTTGGTAATTACTGGAGAGCTTTAATGGAGCTGGACACACTGCACTGGTGCCTTATTTAGAGTCTGCTCAAGTGCCGAGTCCTGGAGTGCAAAATGCATCGAGGAATTAGCCCCAGCTGGAGTAAATTGCTAATTATCATTTGCAAAGTCTATTACCCTCTTTTATCAGGGACAGATGAAAAAGGCTTGCCCTACATGACCTCCCCGTCACCCTCACCCCTTGACGAAGGGATAATTGGTGAGTGCCCTGTGGTGATTGAGTTAGTCCCAAATTGTCTTTCTTCATCAGTGTGTTGTGCAGCTTGCATCTTTGATTGTCTAATGAACGGGAGCTGGAGCAGCATCACCCCAAGGAAATCCTCTGTAGCTCGGTGCCCTGACTCCAGTGCCCTTGTTAAGGGACGTTCGCTGCCACTTTGTTGAGGGGCCAATAAAGTTAGAAATCTTGGTAATTGATTTTAAAGGGTGATCAGTGCAACTTTAATGTAAGAAAGCTCTTAACAAATGGAGGAAACCCTGTGAAGTGGGGAAGTCCACACCCGGGGTGTGCCAGCGCTGGGTCCCCTCAGTGCTGCACACACAGAGCTGTGGGTGCCTCAGAAGCAGCAGAACCAGCCTGGTGGGTGCTTTGTCTGCAAATCTACAAACCTGTGGGTTGCAAGTTTGGCACAGCATTGCTGGCAGCAGTCGAGGGAGGTCCAGGAAGAGCACAGGCTGGGTGGGAGCTTGGCACTGGGGCAGGTGCTGGCCTCTGTCACTCTTGAGTATCCTTCCCAAGTCTTGAGTCTGGAGATTCACCTTGCCCGACTGTCTGACCAGTGGGACCAGTCTGTCTGAAACACATCTGACCATGAGTGGTGGCCACACGTTGCAAATCCCTTTGTGAAACATAAACAACCTGCTGTGAAATTATTTCTGATGACACTGAAAATGAAAATCCTAATGACAGCACTTCAAACAGAACTGCTGCAAATCTCTGTAAGTGATTTTAATGAAACCAGCCAGGGATACAAGGAGAGCAAATCAAAGCTAGGACAACTCCTTTGTTCAAATTACATGTAATTGGTATCAAAATTATGATAATGGTTGTTTGCACCATTATACTTGAAGTATATCATCATTTCTATCACAGACCTCGGCTCTCAGAGGCTCAGACACCTGAGCTCTCAGTCTGCAATTCTGTCTTTTAACCAGAGGATGAGAACAGCAGCAGAGGAGCTGTGTGAGTGTGAAGAAGCCCATCTGTGTGAAGACAGGGGTGCCAGCATCCTGCCCTCCATTCAGCACCACCAGCAAAGCATCCCTGCAGGGCAGGACCATCCTCCCCAGGGGAGCTGGGTATCTTTCTGGATGAGAACCTTCTCCAGCCCAGTTATGGCTGTGTTGTGCCCACATCCACCACACAAGTCTGCCCCTGGTGCCAGCGATAACGGAGCCAGTTCTGAGGCTGGACAGACAGAGCAGCTCCGGGAGGCTGTGGGGTCTGGCTGTGGTGGCACCAGCCCCAGGACCTGTGCTGTAGGAGTGCAGGAGGTTGGTATTTTTGATTCTGCTGCTCAGCAGCGACCGAACAGGTGGGGCAGGACACAGTCCCAAATTCAATATGTTTACTTGAACTAATTGGACTGTAATTAGCACTGAATTACTGCTGGGTTCCTCTGGAGCTCTAAATTGCTTTTCTGTTAGCACCAAACAGTTTCTCCTGATCAGTGCCACCCAGGTGGTAGTGGCCAAGGTAGTGGCCAGTCAGTGGTGACTGCCAAGACCCTTGTGGGACAAGAGCAGCCCCTCCTAGATATGGAAGGGCAGGAGGGGCTGGGCAGAGCCCTGGGAGCTGCAGGGGCTGTGGCTGCTCCAGACACTGCTGAAAGAGAGCCTGAGGGTGCTGGTCTTGCACTCACAGCAGCCAGCAGCTGTGC
The DNA here is from genome assembly GCA_013401355.1 of Ceyx cyanopectus. Classification (NCBI taxonomy): domain Eukaryota; kingdom Metazoa; phylum Chordata; class Aves; order Coraciiformes; family Alcedinidae; genus Ceyx; species Ceyx cyanopectus. The sequence goes on from VYZU01007971.1 coordinate 19,002, forward strand.
TGGCCTCCTGCTCTTGGTGCTGGCTCCAGTTCTGCCATGCACCCCCTCCCCAAGAACCACTGCACGACTGTGGGTCCTGTTGGAACAGCACAGGGGGTCTAATTAATGCATGTAATACATCTGTAGGTAGGTGGCCCGTGTGCACTTGTGCATCCATTGCAGTCTCCTCCACAGAGACAATTATATCAGACAGGTTTTAAACCAGATGCTTTTTCCCTTACAGGGGTTTTATGACTGGAGCTGAAGGCAGCATGAGGACCCGTGCCCTGCCTTGGGATGGCCAGTGCTGCTGAGCTGGCACAGCATGGCACAGACCAACCTTTGTAAGCCCTCAGTGCCAGACGAGGTGAGACAGAGTGGTACCTTGCCTGTGTTGGGTGCCTGGGGGCCCTAGTGTGTGATAATTTGTCTCCAGTTGAGTTGGAGTTTGACGTTGAATGGATCCTTGCCCTCAGTGAAGGGATGGGTTTCATATTGATGATGACAGAATGGAATATTATTTATGTAAGAGTAATGATCTTGTGCTGCCCAGAGCTCTGGATTTTCTCAGTATGTGACGAATGTGGGGCATTTAAAAATATTAGACACTTACTATATTTTACATTATTTTCTACAACGTGGATCTCTGTGGGCTGCCTAGAAATCCATTAGCAAGAAATGTAAAGAAGCTTAAAGGCATTTACCCGGATTAGCTGCCTTTATGTAGTCAAGGATCTTTTATGTGATTACCTTAAAAGCTAAAGAGCTGCTGCAAAACATTTATAGTACAGAGATCCTGAAGCCAAGAGTACACATCTGACAGAAAAATTAAGCCATTAAAAACAAATGCATAGCTCTGGTTGCTTTTATTTTCAGACAAACAGCACAGAAGTTAAAAGGAGTTAATATACAGAGTATTTCCCTTTTGCAGCCCATGAGGCAGGGCTGGGCAGCTTCACTCACGCGATTCAGGGGGGAAGCTTTATGTGAACTTTTATTTTCACTGTGATTTCTACTGGTTATCAGCAAGGAGAGGGTGTGGGGGGCAAGGCAGAGCTGCTGGTGAGGTAGTGCCTGGGCTGGAGCATGGTCCTTGTGGGCAGCAGTCTCTGAGCCCTGGCATCAGCAGGGGGCTGTCGGGGACTGGAGGGTACCTCCTGTGGGCTGTTTGAGCTGCACTACCTGCTGCTCTCCAGTGTGGGCTATTTACCTAATACCAGGTACACCAGTGCTGTGTTGCTGCTGCCTGCTCTGCTCTTCTCTGCCTCTGGTCTCGTCACAGCAGGAGCAGCAAAACTTGTCCTGGAGCATGTTTTTGTGACATGCCCAAGACAGCAAAAAATTGCACAAATCCCTTGTTTTCTGGTATAAGAAAATCCTTTCAAGTGTGGAAGAAGAAGGAGAGGTGCAAAAGCTTCTGTGAGGGTTCTGCTTGCTCCTCCTTTCTTCAAGGGCAGACCTTACAGGCACATACCAAGGCCCTGGTCCTCCCGGCTCCTTTGTCCTTTAGCATAAAAAGTCATTTGTCAGCAAAAGAAACAAAGTTTTGTTTTTCAGTCCAGATCTGTCCGTCCTCCCACTGAGACTTTCAACTCTTTATCTCAGGAATTGATGGTCTCAGATTCTGATCCTCTTTCCTTGGTGTTTGTATTGATTTTCTTTTTTCCAGGAGGGTTATTTTCACTGTGGTTTCAAAACTATCTTTCTGTCTCTACTTACAGCAGGTAATAGCTCAGCTTGGCGAATTACACATTTTCTGGGCTGTGCTGGCCCCAGCTCTTCGCAGAAGTTCCCCTGGCAATCTGGAGCCTAGATGACCAGGCATCTTTGCTTTCCCACTCTCTCCAGGCTCATCCTGTGGCTGTGGCAGCGCTGGGGAGTGGAGTGAGGGAAGCTGCCAGTGAGATGGAGGTGAGAAGATCACCTGGGCACTCCTCTTCCTTCCCTTACAGAGCCTGGCCTCTTGTGCCAGGGGTGCTGGAGGAGGTGGCTGCTCTGCTGGGCTGTGTTGCTGATCCCAGGGGACCGTGTCCCTCTGTCCCACTCTCCGAGCACGTTGCTGGCTCTGCCGCAGTCCGTCTTTGGGCTCAGGTGTCCATCTCTGATCATCAGCTGTGCCCGATAATGAATAAATCCAATTGTCTCCGTTTAAAAGGCTGCTCTGTTTCCCTCACCCCAGCAATGGCTTTTAGTCATCCAGTCCTGCCAAAGAAAAATTCATGAGATCATTTTCCCAAAACAACATGGTACCTCGAAATCTTAATTAAAATACCTCTGGCTGTTCTAATATTAAGCTTTTATAAGCACTTGGAATAATATATCAGATAAATTAAAAAGCTTTATACTCTATTAGCATGACATACCCTTCTAGTGAAAGACACCTCTAAGATCAAATCCTCCACGTACATTGAAAATATTCTTCCCTGTCTGGCTCTTCAATGGCATGGACACGTGCACCTCCTGCGGCTCTCGGCGCTGAATGGAGCTGTCCCAGGGGTCTGTATCGATTTGCTTCATGACATTAATACCTTCCAACATACCTGCAGCAAGATCTTGTGCATGAATACTGAATGGGAGGCTGTTGTGCCCCAGGGGCTGGTAAGCGAGATCCCATATATTACACCATGTGAGTTGTGTGTCATATTAGAGCAATCTAGTTTTAAAGGGCATCTTTCAAGTACAAACTAGCTTTTTCCCACACTTGACTGATCACACAAATAACTGTGATTAAAGGTCAAGTGCCTGGGTTTTTCTATTTTACTCCTTAAAAATTTATATGCGAAAGAAAACCTAGAAGTTAACATAGCATGAAATTGTTATGCAGTTATGAGCCTTTAACGACAACTAAATATCACTTTTCTTCCTGGGTGGCTGGAAAAATCTCCCATAATAATGGGTCACTTCTGGTTTCCACTGGAGCAAGAGTATAAATAAACCCTGTCTTCTGCTTCCCTGCCCTGTAATGTGACAGAGGGAGAGTTTTAATCGTGTGAACTTGTGACCCTAGTCACCAGGTCTGTACCCTGGGCTGACCAGGAGCATCAGCTGGGCTCACAGCACTGGTGTGATGCAGCAGCACCACAGCAAAGCGCCAGCCCATGCTGAGCTCTCCTGGCCAGAAAGAGCAGTGATAAATGCATGGGGATTTTCTTGCTGGTCAAGTGGCTGTGTGTTCAGAGGGGCTGAGAAAGGTAGGTAGAGCTGGAAATACCCTCCAGCTCTGGGCATCCATCTGGGCTGGTGTGTTCTGTTGAGGGTCTCTGCCCTGGATCTGCCAGGCTGCAATTAATAATGCAGCTGAAAAGCATTTGGGGTGGGAGGGAAGTGCTGGAAGACATGGAGATCAAGTAGAAATATTAGGGGTATATATTGTCAAATCCAATTAGGAATCCTCATTGTGCTTGGAAAATATTTCCTCTCATTCTGCAGAATGGCCACAGCAGCAGCATCTTCCTCTGAGCTGGCCAAGAGCCTCAGGTTGCCAACAGATCTGTAATCGTATGCGATGCCTCCTGAACGTCTTGGAAAAGAGGTTCTTTAGGTGTTTAAAAGCTGCTTGGAAAGGCAAGATGCCTGTGGAACAGGCTAAAGGAACTGTTCACTCAGGGTTTTGAGCTGGTACCCGGGTTGCTCAGGATTCCTGGCCCTGCAGGGACTTTCACATACGGTTAAATGTACTCACGTGGGTAGTTCTATTGACTTAGAAGATGGGGCATGAGGCAAATGAAATGCAATCACCATACCTAATTAATCTTATTATGCAATGTGCAAATTGAGTCTGACTGGCAGCAGGCTCCATAGGGTATCTGCTCCAGTAAATGTATGCATGTGAGGCACTGCAGAGGTCGAGGCTTTAGTGTCCAACACTGTGAGGTGTTTCAGTGCAGCGTGTCTGTGCTGACACGTAACACTGCTCTGCCCCTGCAGCACTGTGCCCCTGCCCCCAGCAGCTCTCCCCACACCTCTCATTTCATGAGTGGGTTCTGGTTAGCTGGACAAATCCTGCTGCCAGCATGACCCAGTCCTCAGCTCCTTGTGTCTGGATGCAGCCCTCAGTGCTGGGTGCTCCTCACACCTGCTAAGTCAGCATCCGAGTCCCAGACCACCCTCACTGGGGGGTCCAGCTGCGGCACAGGGTGTCTAGCAGTGTCGGACAGGGCTTGGCACCCACCGCAGTGAACAGAGGCTGGGCATGGGGTGCCATAGCCCAACCAGGCTGTGCTAGATGGAGACTCAATATTGTTATTCCAGACTTGCAATGTTTTATGTTTGACAGTATGTAATCAGACTTTAGGGAGCATCCCACAGGAGCAAGTGTTGCTACACCAGCAGGCTTTGGCATTGTGGTATGAGCCATCAGGTGGGAAACTGGAGGGCGTTCAGCCTGACTAAATTTTGCAGGAGCCTGCAGCACCTACCATTAGTGATAAACCTCGTTGAGTTCCTCCCCCGGCTCAGGAGGCTGAGGGACTGGCAGAATGTACCTTTCCTGCAGCGAGCCAGAAATTGCCTCCCCCAGCCTAGTGTCCTCATGCAGCCTCCCGCTGCTGTGCTTGCTGCCACGGCACTGCTCATCCTGTGGGTCTGGCAGGACCCACACTGCCTGGGGTTTTGTTCTGGCCACTCTGACTTTTATGGCAGCCACTGGGCGTGGAGGGCTTTGAGACAAAGTTGGGACTCAAATTTAAACCCTGAAAGGCAGAACAGAGAATGTGACACAGAACTGGCCCTCCTGGGCATCACTTGCAGGCATGGGCAGACCTGCCCCTCTTCTCTCCAGGCCCTGTAGTGCAGAAACAGGGCTCTGGCTTGCCCTGTTCATGGTAGCAAGGAGCAAATGTCACCTGGGGACATGGGCACAGCAGTGTTAATTGTAGCTGTGACCATAAGGCTGCAGCATCTCAGCACCCCCAAGGGCTGCCCCAGCAGCTCTCTGGCTTCCATGGGGAGGGCAGCAGTACCAGGCAGCCCAGAGATCCACCCCCTTTTCTCGGCAGGAGCCTGCACCGAGACACAGCGAGCAGGGAACGAGCACCTGCCGTCAGTAGGCTCCAGAGTGAACNCCATGGCGACGGCGCGCGGCGGTGGCGGCGGCTTCCCCCGGGCGCTGCCGCTGCTGCCGCCGGTGCTGGTGACGCTGCTGCTGCCGGTGCTGGTGCCGGTGGTGCCGGTNCGCCCCTTGCCGCTGATTGGTCGTCTCTTCCCTCGGCCACGCCCCGGCAGCGGCCATTGGCGGCGCGCGGAGCAGGGCGGGGCCCGGTGGCCGGCGCGCGGCGGCNGGTGCCGGTGCTGCCGCTATTGCCCCGCGCCGCCGCCGAGCAGGGTGAGCCGGGGTGGGACTGGGCGGGCGGAGCCGCGCGTCCGTGACTCCAGGTGCTCCGGTGCTCCCGGCCGCGCCGAGTTCCAGGTGCTCCGGCTCCGCTGGCCTCGTGCCCCGTGCCCGGCGGCCTCGGCGCTCGGTCGGTGCCACCGCTCCGGTTCCGGCGTTGGTCGTCCGCCGCGGGCCGGGCTGCGCGTAGTGGTGCCCGGGAGAGAAGGGCGCGGCTCGGGGCAGGGCTGGCGGGTCCCCTCCACTGCCGGATGATCGGTTTCGGGCGCGCTGCCCCGTCCTCCCTCCGGTATCATCGACAGCCCCCCGCGGTCTCCGCGGTGGTTTCCTGGGGTGGATGTGCCGCCGCTGTCCGGGGCGCGGGGACCCGCGGGAGGAACGGGATGGGGCGGGAAAGTCCCTACGGGACTGCCCGCGTAGTCCCAGAGCCACGGGGCTCTGGCGTCCCGGTCCCCGAAGGCTCCGGGAGGAACGAGCTCCTGTGGCGCCCGCTGCCCGCGCAGCGCTGCCGGTGTCGGAGCGATGGGAGCCCGGTCCGGCTGCGGCGGCTCCGGGGTCAGCGCTGAATCCTCCGCCCCTCACCGCGGCCTCGCCGGGAGTGTTGCGTGGGCAGATGGTTCCAGCCCCGGTGGTCGCTGTACGGACCGACCTGCTGCCGGCGAAGTGTCCGGGGGCGCTCGCCGTGAGTCGGCGGCACGGACGTGCCCGCTGTGCCGGCGTGATCCGGGCGCTCGGAGCCGGGACCAGACCAGGCGCCAGGCAGCGGCTGCGTCTGTTTGCCAGCCACGGAAGGATCGGAAACCGAATTTTGGGGAAATGTCTGTTCCTGGCAAATGGAGGATTAGGTGTTTTGTGGAAAAAGGACGTGGTCTTCCAGGGAAATTCTTTTTCCAACGCAACACCCCTCGATTCCGGCAGATACGTGTTTTGGGCACGGCATGGCTGCAGCGTTGGTTGGTGGTTTGGACGGGATTGTCCTGCAGGGAAGCACTGCAGCCTTCCTAGGACATCGTGCTCATTAGGTCAGGGTGCTCATGACTAACGGCGAGGTCTGCTCTGGGTGTGAAGCCCGGAGCTCTGCAGCATGAGTCCTGGGTGCCCGTGCCGAGTCGTGGTGGCTGGAGCTGGGATGGGAGCTGTGCCCTGCACTGGAGATGTGACCAGCTGCTTGGGCAGGTGGATGTGCAGGGAGTGGTGCCCCAGCATGGTGCTGAGCTTCTGGGTGGGTGGGTGGATATGTACTGGTGTTTGCTTTCTGATGTGTGTTCTTCCCTGCAGTTGTCCTCTTGGACTCCAAGGAATCACAGGCAGAGCTGGGCTGGACCTCACACCCATCGAACGGGGTAAGTGTGCTGGTGAGACTGTCCTCTGCTCTGCTGGAGATGGTGTTTGAAGTGCTCTCATGGAGGCTGTGGAGGGGTCTGGCATCTGTGGGGGGCTCCTGGGGTTGGGGTGGTTGGGCATCTTTCATGAGCTGTTGTGTTAACTGTCGCCAGCACCCGGCACGAATTGCGAGAGGAGAAATGCTGGTTCTGTCGGTGATACAACGGGTGGGGAATGGCTCCTCAAAATGAATTTTACACTTCTGGAACACACAAATTGGCACCAGCTGGTTCGGGCCTCTTGTTGTGGTTTGCACGATCAGCCCAGCTCTTGGAAGAGGGCTGTGGCTGGGGTGGGATTGTCAGGAGTACTGCATCATGCAGATTTTGTTTGATCGGGTCCTTGCTTTGCTGCCAGGGTCAGTCTGTAGCTGCTTTCAGGAGATGAAACTCGGGAGTTGTGTTCCTTGCTGCTTTGGGTTCATTTTACAGAATGAAAACAAACTGCTCAGAGGAAATAGTGATAGATCTGGAGTCGTCTGTGTTGGGCAGCTGTTAGTCTGCAGAAGAAACTCTGTTTTAGGTGCATTTGGAAATCTTGCATAAATTTACCCCTAGAAAGAATTGTTTTGGGAAGTTGCCAGGTCATCCTTAAGGCTGTGAGGGTTGAATCATCATTTCACTAATCAGAATCTTTGCTGGTAACTGGGGAAATATCGTTTCCCTTTCAGTCAGAAGATTTATCCTCTTCCAGCTGAAACTTCTGTCAGAGAAGCTGCTGCTTGCTGTTCATAAAGATGTTTGCGAGATTATGTGACTGGTGTCGTTACTCATTCATCTTTGACCTCTCTGGGTAGCCCAATCCCACCTGGCCTGGTGCTGTGTAGTGGTGCTGTGCAGACGTGCCCTCCCAGGAATGGAAAATCCAAGGTGTGGGAGATGATGGCTCTGGCTTCTCAGCCAGTGATGTGTCCAGATTCATATCAGACTTTTGTTTAGAAGGTCTGATGCCAGTGCCTTCTTTCTGGTTGCATCTCTGTGTTTGTGCCTTTGCAAAGAGCTCAGGTGTGAGATGCTCCAGCAGCACCACTGTGTTGCCACAGCTGGTGGGTTTGGTGGGCTGAGGATTTCTAATGCCTATGATATAATGGGTGGTAGGTGGAGAGGCTTGCGGTCGTGATATTTATACAGATCGGTGTGTTTCTGCTGGGGTGGGTGGTTCTTGCTCATGGCAGCTCTCGAGCTGTTACAGCCCTTTGTGTTCTTTCCCCAGTGGGAAGAAATCAGCGGCGTGGATGAGAACTACAAGCCCATACGCACGTACCAGGTCTGCAACGTCATGGAGCCAAACCAGAACAACTGGCTGCAGACAGGCTGGATCGCCCGGCGCGATGGCCAGAGGATCTTCATCGAGCTGAAGTTCACCCTGCGGGACTGCAACAGCATCCCTGGCGTGATGGGCACCTGCAAGGAGACTTTCAACCTGTACTACGTGGAGTCTGACTCCGACCTGGGCCGCAGCATCCACGAGAGCAAGCACACCAAGATCGACACCATTGCTGCTGACGAGAGCTTCACGCAGGGGGACCTGGGGGAACGCAAGATGAAGCTGAACACCGAGCTGAGGGAGATTGGCCACCTGAGCAAGAGAGGCTTCCACCTGGGCTTCCAGGATGTGGGGGCCTGCGTGGCGCTGGTCTCCGTGCGTGTCTATTACAAGAAGTGCCTCGCCACGGTGCAGAACCTGGCAGTGTTTCCAGACACGGTGGCAGAGGCAGCCTTTGCCACGCTGGTGGAAGTTAAGGGCACTTGTGTGGCTCACGCTGAAGTGGATGTGGATAATCCCCCCAGGATGCACTGCAGCGCGGAGGGGGAGTGGCTGGTCCCCATCGGGAAGTGTGCGTGTGGTCCTGGCTTCGAGGAGAAGGACGGGGGATGCAGAGGTAAAAGTGGCCATCGCTGTCCTCTGATAGTTCTTGCTTGTGTGGGTCCATGTTGCTGCCAGGCTGCTCCAGTCTGCCTGGTGCCCAAGCACAGCTCGGACAAGTGGAATTGCCTTTTGTGAGCAGTATGATTCTTTCAGTTGACTGGGGTTCCCCAGCTTGCAGCCAGACCTGAGTTTGAAGGGTGGCCATGGGGTAGATGGGGCACGTTCCCAGTAGCTGTGCTGCAGCACAGTGTTGGCTGGGCAGATGTGCCAAAGCCATCAACACCGTCAGGCACGTCCCACAGCTTTATCTTAGCTGTGAAATTACTCCAGAGCATTAATAACCCCATTGTCATGCTTTAGAGACAGTGATTCTGTGACTTTACAGCTTGCAAGGTTATGGTTAATGACAGCTGTAAAAATGGATGTAACCTCTGCATTAACAGGAGGCCCTCTAATGAACCTGGTGCTGTGACCACTTTGATCTCCCTTTGAAAGGCAGGAGAGAGCCAGGCAGGGGATCAGCCCTGAGTGTGGGGTACCAGCTGCTGGGCTCCTGTTCTCATAGTGTTTGAGCCTATGGAAGGAGAGAGGTGCTGGGCTGATGCCTCCTCCAGGCACCTTCCTGCTTTGGGCTGTGGTCAGGACCTTGTCCCAGGTTGCAGCTGCCCCTGTGCCAGGTCAGGTGCCTTCTTTCAGGAGGTGGAAGCCTTTCCTGGTGCCCGGGGCTTGGTGTCCTCCCTAAGAAGACCTTACTAAAGCTACTGGATTGAAATCTCAGCGCTGCTCATTGCTTCAGTGGCTGCGTGGCAGCTCGCCATGCTTTCCCCATCTGTTTGGAGTGGGAATTTACATAGTGAGTCCCAGAAGGCTTTTGCTAATGTTTCAGGTTTCTCTGTGTTGAGTTTAAATAATTCATATTCTCTAAGGAAAAATATTTGAAGTAATTTAATGGACATAATTAAGTTTTTCCCCTCTCTCACAGAAAGCAGGTCATTAGTCACTCTCTGTGGAGCAGCGTCTGATGTCTGGTCAAATATCAGAAAATAGTTTTTAAGGGTTGAAAGTTTTTGGTTTGTTTTAGAGCCCTGCATTAGCATAGTGCTAAGTGAATAACTTTAAAAGATTTCTGATGAAAGCATCCAGGTCTGTGGAAATCCTTCTGCAAGGACAAAAGTCCTTGAGCTGGAGGCAGGTAAATACAGTGGAGTTTGGGGGTGTTACAACAGCCAGGAGATGGTGCAGCAAATCTGCCTTCTCTGCTGTGGTCCCGGGGCAGTGGAGGGCTTGGTGGGTCCCCTGGATCCCTCTTGGCCCTGAAGCTTCTTGGCCACAGCCTGTGACAGGGCTGTGCCTGGGCAGGGCTGTGCCCAGCTGGCAGCACTGGTGCTGGCCACGAGGTGTGGGCGTCTCTGCAGCAGGATTGAGCTTTATTCCCACTGAACTGCTGAAGCTGTTTGAACTGAATCTCAAAGCTGGTATCCCTGTAACAGTGATTGAAGTGCTGAAATCATCCTGCTGCTGAGAGAACATTTGTATCCTTATGCTGAAATTAGGAGAGATGAAACAAAGATTAATGGGATTTATGGCACTGCTAATTACTGCTGTGAGAAAGCTGAGCCTTTTTCTGTCCATCTTTGTGTATCCCATCACTTGTCTGACAAGGCCCCAGCATACCTGACAGGCTTCCGTGGGTTTGCACATTTATGATGAATCATTTCAGTGATTATCGAGGTGCAACCATTTTTAGGGGGAAACTGAGAAGCTTTAACATCTGCTTAACATCTATTCCCAAATAAGAGGAGAGGTTCTGTCACTGTAAATATGTTTAGACTGCTTTCCTTGTCTAATATGTATCTATAGCCAGATGATGGTCTGTGCTTACACTGATCCTAAAATCCATTTCCAGTACATGCACAGCAGGCAAGTGAGAAGTCCTGTTGCACTGTGGGTGATCACCTGTCCATACCTATTTTATCTTTGGTAGGCTTCTCAGCACTGATGTACTTTTATCCTTAATTTTACCAGGCCTGAGCTGTGGCCCCTTCATGCCATTTACTTTGTGGTGCATTGCAATAGCTTTTGTGTAAATGAAACTGTGATGTGGAGGATCTGCCTGACATTTGCTGTAAAGTTGTCTCTTTCTGCTTCATCTTTTCCATCCAATCCTTGTAATATCTGCAAGGAAAATTTCAACAAAGCCCAAGGTTAATATTTACCAGCCAGATTCGCTGCAAATGAGACAACTTCAACCAGACGTTGAATTAATATGATGGAGACCAGTTTCCAAAAATAGCTGCCAGCCACTCTTCTTTGACAGAAACGTACATTTGTGCTGTAGCTGTTTCCTTCTCAATTTATTTTCCTCTGATAGCCGTGGCAGGAGCTGGTTCTGTGCTGGGGAGATGCCCCATGCTCTGCTCTTCACCAGCATCAGGCACAGGACAGCCTGGCACCGTTCTTGTTCTGGGCCATGATGGTCTGTTGGCCTGGCTGCCTCTGCAGGGATGACGCTACTGAAACTGGCCTTAGGGATTAAATAGTTTCTACTGCTTTCTTAGGATTTTTAAATGATGTTTTAAGGTGAATTTATTTTTCCCAACCCCTTCCTGGAATAAACCAGCATGTCACCAGGCTGGGTGGTATGGGTTTGCACACTTTCTCCCACTCTGCCAGGTGCTGCTGTTTCTCTTGCATGGGTGAACCATCAGTTGCTCTGCCTGTTTGCCTGTGGGAACGGGACTTTCTGGAGGCTGGAGGCAAGTCTGCCCACGGAGCCTTCCCTGGGAAAGGCTCTGGATGTGATGCTGTTGGTGTTAGGGGGTCTCCTCTGGCAGAAGGGGTCTGCCCTCAGTCTGTGCTCCCTTCCTCCAGGTGTAAAGGACCCCGGGGGCTCTGCAAGGTGAGCTGGCATGGCTCCTGGCTCCCAAACCCAGGGGTAAGACAAAAGGCACAACTCAACACTAATTAGAAGAAAGTGGTCTCTGCTAATGATAACTGCTAGCAATACAAAATGCAATGGGCATTCCATGCTGTGCAGTAAGCAATAAATGGCTTCTCTGATCTACTGTGGGATTTGTCAGTGGTCTGTGAAAAATGAAGGACACTGGACTGTGAGTCCAGTCTGCTTGCCAGGCTGGGGTGTGTTATTAATGGCTGTAACTGCCTGATGAATCTAATGCTGTGTGTAGTATAATTGCACTCTGTGGCAGCTTATAATTGCTGCTGTTAATGAGGAGACAAGATTTGTGACAGCACAGTCTAGAATCCTATGTTGCCCTTCATTGTTGCTGTTTTTCTAACCCATTTTCAGCCCCACTAGTAATGCCTTGCAGAGCTGTGCCGGTGCCCAGGCAGCCAGCTGGGCTGCTCCTGTCTGCCTGCCAGGGCTGGGCTCTTGGGTGCTCTGGGTCTCCCTGGAGGATCTTTCTCCTGCAGAGCCCTCCAGGGATGTCCCAGAAGCTCACTCTCCCTGTACCAAGCAGAGATTGCCCTTTCAGTCTCTTAAGCTCATTCCTTCTTGTTCCAGCACCAGTGAGCAGTGAGAACACTTCTGCTGTGGCAGATTGTGCCTTGATACAGATAGCTCAGAAAAGTCAATATTATCTTTCCTTGCTTGGCTTTTTGAGTAATAGAGGAACAAATGGATAAGTAAAGAGTTTGAGAAGATCATCCAGCCTGTTGTGAGTCTTTGTGGATGAAAACACCTCTGTAAATACTGTGAAATAGAGTAGTTTCTTGGTTGCTGCCAGCTGCTACTTGGGCATAAACTTGGTCAACATTTTGAGCAAATTTAAAAGGAAATTTCTTTTCAAAAAAGAGGTTTTGGATAAACTCGATTTTTATTTCCAAAGGGAAGGGCTGCAATAGAGACAGTGCTTGCTTTTCAAAAGAACAGTCTTTCCATTTGTGTCCAGTTGTACCTCCCTTTTCATGCTCCACAGCAGAGCATCCCAAGCTGAGTGTGAGCAGAGATGCTGCTGGACTGTTTGGCCGCTGTGTGTGTGCCCACCGGGGCTGCCATGCACGTGCCTTTGCCTGGCTGCTGGGATCAGACCAGAATTAAAACAAAAAACCCCTCCTAGAGCAGTGACCCGGCCTTGAGAGCTCCTGACACCATCTTTCTCTTGCTAACAGCAGGCTGTGAGCTGTGTCCTTATGAGCCCCAAGGACTGGTGGCTGTCTTCGCACCGGCAGCGCTGCTGCAAGGGGCTGGGGGACGGAGATGCTCCGGCTGTGGCAGCAGCTCGGCGGGATGGCTGGGACAGTCTCTGGGCACAGGCAAAGGCCACGGTCCCTGCAGTCTGGGGAGAGCCCCTGGGGTGGAAGCACGAGGGTTTACACCAGCCAGAGTCCCTCCAGTTTTTCTGGGAATCGGCCACTTCATTTGGCTGGTAGCAGAGGAGGAGGAAGGAAAGCATCTGAAGGCTGTGTGAGCTGGAGACGTCCTGAGCAGGCTGTCTCCTCCTGGAAGGTGTTTTTGGAAGCTGAGTGCTCTGCCTGGCCAGGACTTGCTTTTCTGGGCAAAAGTTTGGGGCAGGACTGGGAAGTGGCATTGGTGAGATGCTTTCCTGTGCCTTGTGTGTCCTATCAAGGCACCACGTCACTACAGTGTCCTTAGATGGAAAATAAGTAGTTCAGTTGAAAGTTAGGATAAGAATAAGAAATTACAGGGTTTTTTCACTTAGTGCAAAGATACCTCCTGAAGCCTAAGTTCTGCTTTTTCAGTTTAAATACAAAAAAGATGGATCCAAATGTACAGCACTCGAGGCTTTTGATTTGTTTCATCTTTTATACATTAGCTTATGAACCTGTATGTGCTTCTGGAGTTTATTTTATCTTCTGACTGATGCTTGAGTATTATGCATAATAAGTTTATTTTTTCCCCTGGGATTCTGTAAGTTGCACAAAGCACCAGGTTTCACTTTCATCACTGATACAGCCACTGGCACCCTGCAGACAGATGCTGCGCTCATGGGGCTGGTGCCGATGAGCAGGTTGAGCAGCTCTGGTCGGAGCTGGAGCCAGGCATACCCTGGCTGTGCCGGGTAGTCGTGGGACAGGAGTGGGGGCTACGTATCTCAGGGGGCCGTGGGAGTAAATCTCTGCCTGTTGCTGAAGGAATAGTCACTGGGGAAGTTTGTGTTTCAGTTCCTTCCTGAGTTATGGTTTGACTTTCTCCCCCTAGGTCTTGTGTGTAGCAGAATGTGGCTGGAGCACCTCTGTGGCCTGGGCAAAGGGACAGTTTGTGGAGAGCTTAGTACTAAAGGAATTTGGAGTATTTGCCTCCATTGCTCTTTGGCTGTAGCCCCCCTTGTAGCTGTAAAGCCTTGAGAAAGATGCTGCTTTCCATCAGTTCTGCATATGAAACACCCATGTAAAATATGTTTTCTCTCCAGTCTCTTCCTGGAGTAATGATCAAGCTTGGAGATATTTATTATTCGAGATTGCACATTACATGGTAGTTTTATAGTGTGTCTGAAATAATTATGGCTATGGAAATTGTGGCAGAGTCAGACACAAATTACTCTAGGACACTTAATTTTAGACCAAACTACTCAGAAAATTACAACCATCTCAGTTAATTTGCAAAATTCTTGTCAGGCTTAAGGTCATAGATACACGGCTGCTGGATGGACGTGCTGGTTATTCTGTGTATACAGGGGAAAGGTACCTTGCCCACAGCTGAGATAAAGCCCGTGGCAGGAGCTGGGTGTGCTGGAGGTGCAGGTCAGTCAGTACTTTGCAGGGAGTCATTTGGTAGATACATCAGGGAGCAGAACGAGACAACAGCAAATTGCAGTTGGCTCAGTAGATGTGTCTACTTCAGTGTGTCCTTGAGGAATGTTCCTGTGTAAATAGCAATGAGGTTCTGTCCAGTGCTGCCCTGGCACTGAATTCAAGCAAATGCATTCTTTCAGATGTTTTAAGACTGTCTTACTAAATATACTTGGGTATTTCATTTCTGGACTAAATCACTGAATTTAATTTCAGCTATTAAGAGCTCATTGTTGGAGGTGCACAAAGATCTGGCCCCTGGACACAGGTTTTCATGTCAGTGCTCTGAAAATTATTTAACAATGGCAAAAATTAGAGAGTAGCGTTGTTCTAAAGATTTAGCAGATGCTGGGAACAGATTGGGCTGTAGGCTGCTGAAAAGTATTATTGAAAACCAGTTATTAAAAAAAACCTGCTCGTGGAAGGCAGGATACCTTTGAATTCAGGTGCAGCTTGAAGGACCCATCCTGGCAGGTGAGGTAGCAAGGGAAGAGGAGCTGGAGCCCCGATCCAGTGCTCGCATTGATTGCTCCCTCACACTGACTGTCCCTCTCACACAGGCGTGGAGATTGGACACGATTTCTTTCCCTCGCTCACAGTGGGGCTCTGACGGCGCCGCTCTCTGCTGCAAGGTATTGATTACAGCTTTTGCAGTAAGACAAGGCCAGATTGCACACCCAGCGTGTAAGGGGGAGAGAGGAGCCTCTCTATTACTTGAGCACGTTTGTTGACAAGGCTCTTTCACCAGCTCAATACGCCACTGGAACTGGATTCTGTCAGTGTGTTTTGTACAAGGTGCCCTGTCTGGTTTGGATCAGCTCGTCCATCCAGGCTGCCCACTTGGGTGCTGATCCTTCTGCTCCTCCTGGGGGCTGCTGCCCTGTCCTGCTGTGCACCTCTCCTAGTCGGTGCTGGTGAAACATTTGGAATGTAATAAACAGTGACTTGGCTGCCTGGATAGTGGAATTAGGATAGATGGAGGCTGGATGTGCCAGCCTGGTCTGGGGAGGGGTCAGCAGCAGCAATAGCTCCTCTGAGAGATGTGTTGAGAACAGCTTCATATTTTACATGACTGGTGAGAACAGAGAGTTTGCAGACAGGAGAAATGGATGTGAAATGCAGGGTGTGATGTGTGCCATTTACTGGCATCCCATGTTGTGGGGAGCAGAGGGCTTCTTCCCCTGGTGCTGGAAGGGGCTGGCGTGGATCTTTAAGTGTGCCTTGGGCTGTGCTGATCCCAGCAGCAGACACATCTATGCTCTGTGTTCCTGGGGTAAGCCTGGAGTGCACCAGGCAGAGCCCTGCCCCGCCTTCTGCGGGTGCCTGGTGGGCAAGTCACATTTCTCAAGTAAAGCTGCTCTGCTGTGTTGGAAGGAGGGATGGGCCCCAGGAAGAGTGATGCCAGGTCCTGGAGGGAGGCTTCAGGGCAGACCTGGGTGTGGAGGGGCTGGGAGGGGGATGCTCTGGATCCTGCCTCCGTTGGGCAGAGCTGCAGGAAGCTCTCAGAAGAGCTGCCCTGCCCAGAGAGTGATGGCTTCCATTTGGGACACCAGTGCAGCTGAGACCCTAAAAATACAGTGTAGCTCTGTCTTTTTTCTGTTTTGTTTTGCTTTGCTTTTTGTTTGTTTGGTGGGTTTGTTACTTTTCTGTTTGTTTGTTTTCCCCCCTCTCCATCCTGTTTTCATGGTTGCAATTGCAGCTCTGTGCTAAGACCAGTGCTAAGTGAGATTGCTTGGTGAATCTGAGAGCTCAGTGTTCCAAGTCTGTTCTTCATCAGGAGGGACTGTGGGTTTGCTGGGGTGCCTTGACCCTGGGGTTCTTGCTGTGGCACCCCCCAGCACCGGCTGCTTGTTTCCCCTGGCTGCTGTCTTTCCCAAACAGCCTTTTTATGAATGCCTGCTTCAGCAGAGAAAATTAACATGTGTTAAAAGCAGATGAACTTTGTCAAATACGATTTCATGACAAAAAATGGAAAGGAATTGATTTTGGAATACAACCGAGTTGTAGTGTTAATTATAAATGAGTGTCTAGGCGTTCTGAGGGAGCTGCAGGCGTTACTGATTCCCGCTGGCACACGCGGCGCTGCCTCTAGCTGCAGGACTTCAGCAACACAAAGAAGTTCAATAGTGCTAACGCAGGCTGTGTCTGTGGGTTTCTTCCTGCTTCAACAATATCTGCAAGGTTTGAGGGTCAACAGGCTGACCTGAGACAGTTTGGGGAGGGGAAAATAAAAAGCAGAACCCATAAAAAACTTTCGGGCTAAATGCTGAGGAGGGTGTCCACAAACCTGTGAATTCTGGATGAAGAAAATGATATCAGGCAGCAAGTAGGGTAAGCGTGGCTGTGAGGGCATTGCTGGAGCATGCTGCTGAGACAGCAGATGCCTTCCATGGCCAGTGAGGGCTTTATTCTGCTCCTGCCTTTTCCCACCCCCTGGACCCTTTTGCTGCCTGGCTGCCCAGGGCTGGGCACAGCCACTCAAACAGGAGCTGTGTGGGCATGTGCAGAATCATCAACAATATCTGCACTGTTGTGTGGTGTGGGTGCAGTGCCCGGGTGTGAGGGTTGTGCTGGTCCATGTCCACATCCAGGTGCACCCTGGCTGAAGGTGAGAGGGAGGTGTGCTAGTGTCTGACATTGCTTTTGATGTGAGTGGGCTGAGAAGCTCAGGGCCAGAGTGACATCGTGGAACAGTCTTTAACAGGCTTCTCCTGAGCTGTACCCCTGGTGGGATCTTTGAGTGGGTCCTTCTCTGTCAGTGGCATAACACAGTGTGACTGCAGAAGCAGGAAGGGGAGCACACAGATATGCACACATTTTTTTTCCAACTGTGGAGACAGGAATAATGTTTGGTGGGTTTAGCCTGGGTTTTGTATAAACATCAATAGGAAGTTGTCTGGGTTAAGTGGCCTTATTCCTAAATCCATTATAGGAAGCAATTTTAGCATAGTATTTAATCTTCCATCTGGGCTCATTCTCTTAATATTTCATGCTAAGCTTTAGTATTTACTTAGGTGTTGGCCCCTTCTTCTCTGCAAAATGGTGAATGCTTTTTAATTGGAAGAGACTAGTAAGGTGCTGGGAATTTTTTTTTTTGCTTTTACTGGACCCTACAGTGTGTCTGGGACAGTGATGGTGAGTGTTCCTGTGCTGCTGCTCACATCTGTCTGCTGCAACCCACTGCATAATTCACAAAACATCTTGTAGCTGATGCAGCTTCATTGTGCAGAGCATCCGGACACTCGCCTGAGCTTTGGGAAGGACAGATGGTGTCCCTGCTTCAGCTGGCAGCAGGACTGACCCCGTGTATGGCTGCAGGAAAGTCATGTCAGCCTCACGAATGGCCTAGAGTCGTGTGGCTGGGACAGAGCCTCTGCTCTGGCTTCTCCTGTGGGAGCAGAGGGCTGTGTCCACAGTGTGCCCATCACTGGCTTCTCCCCTGAGCGCTCTTGCTGATTAGTCAGGATCTCTTCTGTTTTTCTTTTTTTTTTTAAGCCAGGACTTGAATATGCAGCTAACTGTGGCTTAGAAAATGTTGAGATCCCTTTGGATGAAGTAAAGCTTCAGCATCCTTGGAGCTGTGACCCCAAGTCCCTGGCTGGAGAGGAAGGTGATGCCTGGGTGCTGCTGGCAGGCTTCATGGTGCTGTGGGATGGCAATGTCAGACTGCTGGGCAGTGAAAATCAAAGCTGTCCCATGCCAGCTGAGTAGGAAGCCATGCACTTTTCCACTCTGCATCCTCAATTGCCCCTTCTGTCCCTGTGGTGCAGTCTAGCCTGAGAGAGGACATTGCCTTCTCCACAGAGCCACCCGCTCTTGTCCGAAGAGCCATGGCAGATGAGTCGGTGAGAGAAAACCTTCCTGTGGGTGCATCATGCTGGGTAATCTGCCAGGCTGCAGCACAAACCAGTGTTGCTTGTTCTGCTGCTAGTTTGATGGTGTGTGCACTCAGTGTTACCCCGAGGAGGGAACATGTGCTCTCTCTGTCAGTGAAATGAGTAAGGCATGGCTGGTGAACAGGGAGGAGCTCGTGTAGGCAGTGATGGTGGATCTGGAGAGAGGTAATTAATCTGTCTGACCCATCCAGCAGCTTCCCTTTGGCTCTTGGAGAATGTATTATTGAATTTTATTATTTAATAATAAGGTTGCAGTAGTACCATAGGACAGGGAATAGGATAGGAAGTAGGGTACAAAAATGAGAATTTCAGTCTGTGAATGTATGCCCTGATCTCTTGAGAGCTGTCACATGCCCGCTGCAAAAATCAGCCTTGTGAAATAACAGGGGCATCTAAAACAGCTGGGGACTGAGAAAAACATTTGTGGGATGAGGTGGAAGAGGGTGGGAGTTTATCTGCAAAAAGAAATGGGGGTGCACATGTGATGCATCATGTGCTGGGGAGCTTTTGTTCTCAAGTGTAAGATTCAGGCAACCTAGGAGCAAAATTAAGAAGGAATCCCACCAGCTGGGCTGCACCCAGGCTCCTCGCGGGACATGCTCCTGTAGGGTCCTGGCACTGGTGTTTCTGGCCAAATTGAGGTGTTTTGTACAGTTATTACCTGACAGACCTTCTCACTGACATTTGAGTAAACTTCTAGCTGTTAGAAAACGGGGAAGAACAGCCTGAAGA
>VYZU01007975.1:0-15588 GCA_013401355.1 Ceyx cyanopectus
CACCTGGGGCAGGGGTGCTGAGCCATGAGCTTCTCAGCAGACCAGCACCCCTGGCTCAGCATCAGTGCACCCTGTGCTGGGAACGGGTTTTAATTTCCACACATATTTTCTGAAAGTTGTCCATGAGCTTTCTTCGTTTCCCTCAGTAACTATAGAAATGAGAGCTAATGTTTATTTAATCACTTATCTGCCCCCAGTTTCTTTTCCAACATTTCTCTTCTCAAACCTTCCCAGATTCAGAGAGCAGCAACACACAAAATGGAAAAATGTAGTGTTTTACATTCTTCTTTTTGGCAAAAGAACAAGCATTACTTAATTTTCTAAACCCCCTTTTCTATTCTCTTATTCTTTTTTTTTTTAAAAAAACAAACAATCCCAACTTGTCTAAAGCTGAACAAACTGGTAGTAGAATTACAGAGACTTATTCTTTTTGTGTGGTGTAAGTTGCAAAGACAGCAAATGCAAAAGTGGAAGGAAATCTCTGAAACAGTGATTTCTTGCTGCAATCAGAAGGAAAAAGATGAGTGGGGGAAAAAAGAGAAATTTTGAAAGTCTAAATGCAAAGTGCAGAAGAAAGCTCTATTTCATATCAGCTTTATAAAATTGCCAGGAAAATAACAAGTCAAAACCAGTTATTTCCTTGAAGATCCATATTCTTAAATACCTGTTTTCAATACACTCTCTTTTAGAGCAGCTCTGGGGTGGGGGGATGAACCATGATGAACTGAGGAAAAAAATCATTATGCAATGACAAGAGACAATCCGGTGTATAATCAAAGACAGGATCCTGACACATTCAACGTGAGGATTATTGTCACGGCAGCGACTCTGGGGATGAGAGGGGTGTTCTGACGGGAACAATGACCATCGGGAGCTTCGCTGGAGCGCACACCCCGGCACGCAGCGTGCCTGACAGCTACAGAGCACCTGCAGCCAAGAGAGAGAACAGACCAGGGCAGCAGCACACGAGAAAGTCTCAGCCAGAGGGAAGCAGGCAGTGCTGGCAACGAGGCACCGTGCACAGGGCACCAGGAACAAGGCACCGTGCACAGGGCACTGCACACCAGGCACCACACGCTCCTCGTGACGGGCACTCCTGTCCCTGGCAGTGCTGCTGAGACCCCACGGCCAGGTTGGGGGTCCTTTCCCCTGATGAGCAGGGGGACAGCCAGTCGTGCTGGGGGGCAGGTGGGCACCGAGAGCTCAGTCTCTGCCCGCTCTGCAGGACTGAGGTGCCGGGGGCGGCACCAGGGCTGAGCACCGCCAGCCTGTGACCGCCCAGAAACGTTTGCTCTCCAGAGCTACTGGGAGACACCCCTTGCTGGGCTATTTTACCATTTCACTCTGTACAAAAGCTCAAACGCCAACGTCCCATTAATGCAAAGTTGCAACTTAATAAAAAACTCACAAATCACAAAGAACTGGGATGAAATATTTAAATTTTCAACATTTTCTTCCAGGGAATTGCATATTTGGCTGCAGAAGTCGTGATTTGCAGTCCTCTCTGAACTACCGTGATTCACCAAAAGTGAGGCACAAACAGGGAATTTTGTGACTGAATAAATAGCTATTGTGTAACCCACCTCAAGAGGGGAATAGTATTTTTCTGATCCTTGATTGGAAGACTATTGGAAATTCACTGTAAGTTGTCAAAACTTCACTGACTATAAATATCCCTTTCAAACCCAGAGTTTGGATTAAGCTCGGGGTTAGTCAGGAGCAGGAATCACAAGGAAAATAAGCGGATGCCAAGCTCTTGAGTCAGGTACCAACCCAAACAGAAAGGGAGCCTGCGAAGGCCACGGGAGCGACGGGTGGCAGAGCTCTGAGACCCCCTTCCCAGCGACCTGCAGCAGGGGGATCAATGAAGCCAGTTTGCTCCCTTGCACACGCTGCTTGGGGAGCAGCCACCAGGCAGCAACAGGCCCAGAGGTGCCAGTTCTCGGGCGGCACCGTGCCCGGGTGTCTGCACCCGCCGGTGGCACCGGCACACGGGGAGCTGGGACACCCCCTGAGGACTGTCACAGAGTCCCTGCCTATCCAGCCTGAACAGGACACAGCTCTGCACAGAGCTGCTCTCCTCCCAGAACTCCCAGCACACCAGATGCTCTGCCCCAGCCCAAGCCAGGCTCCTGCTGGCTGTCCAAGCACTCACCCACCCAGCAGACAAGCACAAGGTGATTTTCCAGTGTTTGCCTGGCAGCTCCTCCCCAGCTTTCCAAACAAACAGAGGTGGACTGTCACAGACACTGCTTCCTGCTGTACCTGTGCTCACCTAACAGGCAGGGCAGCAGCAGCACCGTCACCGGGCACGGCTGTGCAGCAGCAGACCCTGTGAACACACACAGAGAAGCAATGTCTGGGTAAAAAAAAGCCATTAAAGCCCCAAGGCAGGACAGCTGCAGCAGCCCAGCTAGATCCTGGATTCAGCCAAGGTATCAAAAAACACACTTTCAGACAGCATCACGGAGATGAGCTCCAGAGTGCCTCTACATCACAGCTGCTCCAGCAAACAAGGCCTTACATTTTTCCTGTATTTCATCTTTGGGGGGATATCCCAGGCACAAAGACACCCTGAAGAGTAATTGGCCACAAAAATGATGGAAAAGGCTGCTCAGTGTAGTTGCACCAGCTCATATCAGTGCCTGCACCCTTACGAGTACAGCTTGTACGTGGGAATCATTTTCCTAATGCCATGAAAACACCAAACACTTCCCTGGATAAAAACCTTCTCCCCACGGCAGCTCAGCAGCAAACAGCTACTTAAAGCAGGAATCTTTCCATTAGGCCTATGCCTACAGAACAGTTCTATTCCAACCATTATATGAAACCCCTTTTATTAAGAAGGAAACCATGAAAATGGTCTGTGTGTCACTGAAGAGGCTGAGAGGCTGTGCTCAGGATCCCCTCCTGCCCCATGACAAACCTGTGCCAGGCGACTCCAGCAGTAGCCACGAGGGACTCTGGCTGTTCTATTTGGAGAATTTCTGGTACAAATGACCTGGAAAGTGGCATCTTTGTGTCTCCACTGCACAGTGGCCACAGGCTGAGTGTCAGAGCTAGTAAGAGCACAGATGGTGTATCCCCCACACCAAAAGGCAGCAGCCCAGCCGTGAGGCCAGGCGTGCCCGTGGCACACACCCTGCCACGCCAGGCACTCGCCTCACCACGCCAGCCTGAGATGCAACCAAAGGGAGGGAGCACCGAGGATAAAGAGCCATCAATTCTGCTCTAAAATTTTAAATGAAACGCTCCTGTTTTGGAAAGAATTTCATTAAGGTGAAAATATAATAGAGAAGTCCCCATTTAGGAAGAATGTGTTATTAATTCTTAGCAGTGTATGTGGAAGGGAAAATTGCATTTTTATCTAAATGGGTTTTTCTGCATAACCCATTTACAGGATTCTTTTAGAGCTCACTAACAGGAACTTTTCACATTTCTATTTGGGCCAGACCACTGTGGCAGGCAGCCTTCAGGAACGTTTCAAATATAACCCCTTAAAATAGACTCCGAGAGCAGCTCCACAAAAAGGCCAGGACAGCACATCTTAAAAGATGGAAGGAAAAAGAAAGGAAAAAACCCCTCCATCTTCAAGATGCAAGGCAAATTGTCGAGGGGGAGAGGAAAAGGATGTGGTTTAGGTTTGTTTCTTCCCCCACTCAGGGACAGAAAAGGTTTTTCTTCCCCCTCTCCCCCCTTGCACGAAGCAGAAGCAGCTCCTCCAGCGTCGCACGGTCCCAAACACGAGCAAAATGGTGCCCGTGGCCGCTGTGAGAATCTGCACAGGGACTTTCTGAGCTGGAGCAGTCACTATTACATACAATGAACAAAAATGTAGGCTATGAAAAACTATTTTTATCATCATAAACAAATTTCTCACTACAAATAGTTCATAGCACTTGAAACTGAACATAATGTAAACAGCAGTTTCAAGCAGTTGACACCAGTCCCAGCTCTGCCACCAGGAAACAGGAACAAAACCGAGTAAAAGCACAAGCAGACCTGGCCTGACCAAACCTCACGTCACCAGCTTCGCCTGACCTGGCACAACACTCATCGAAAAGTTTTAAAAACCCCTTAAATTTACCATCACATACCTCCGAGTTCAGTAAACACAAAACAGATCAGCAGCCTGGTGTTTAATAAATACATCAGCCGGTGCTCCAAGCGCTGCAGCAGGGCTCACAGAAGTTGAAGATGTTTTATAAGCACAGCTCAGTTGACATTCTTCACCTCACTTTTGTTTTTTTTTCCTTTTTCCTGTGCTGGCTTTTATTAGCTTACTTCCTAAAATTAGTATAACAAAAAATTTTATCTTTCAAAACAGACGTTTGAAAGTGCAGCAGTTATGAAAATACAATTGGACAATGAATAGTTTTTATTCCCTTTACCTAGCCACGCTCCTCACTGCAAAGCAGTAATTACAGGAATCTACTCCTGGTTTAAGCTTTACAGCAAGCTCTTTCCAAATTTAAGGCCAGCACCCAACCCTTCATTATGCTTAACAGGTAGAAATAAAACTGTAATTGTATCACACTCTCTCCAACTGCTTGTTTCTCCAGCTCCTGCAGCCCCCACTTGTCTGATTCCAGAAGGAGATTTTTCATCTCTTCTTTTCTGCCATTATTTTAGCACCACTGGCATAAACCATCCTAGAAAAACTACACGGAGTGCCTGAGGATTTTGATAATTATCAGGAGGGAAACTCCTGATTCCAAAGCAGCACTTGCCAGTCACCCCCCAGCAGCCTGGTGTCAGAGCCCTGGAACAGCCTGACCATGGCAGCCTCCCCAGGGACCCGCAGCACCCAGCACCACATCGCTCCTACGGTTCCTGTCAACACCCCAGCTGAAGCAGGTAAAATCAGGACTCAGAACAACAACTGAACTCATCCCCAGGACAAATCACCCCATCCCATCGTACGCAAAGTGCCTTTTCACACACGACAATTAAAAGCAAAGATAAAATGACCAACCAAGCCAGGCCACCCCCGAGCTCCCCGCAGCTAGCTGCTCCTGTGCCAACCACCCTGGTGCCCAGCCTGGCGTGGAACTGCCCTCTGAGGGCAAAGAACATCCTAATAACAACAAATAACCCCAGTGACGAGACGTTTCGCTCTTCTCCCTGCCTATCTCAAAATAGCTGCAATGAGATTTTAATTAGACTTGAGAGAGTCCTATTTTTTCCTCTGCCTCTAGAAGGACGGCGTGGTGGAGAGCACAGGGAGCTGGGATGCTGTAGCTGTTTCCCTCAGCATAAAAAGAGCAGCATGTGCCTATATTTAGAGGTAGAGAAGGGAATTACAGCATCCAGGGAAAAAAAAAAATTATACTGATTTTATCTTAATAAAAAAAACCCCAAACCCTTGTGTTTTTGGTTTGTTTAAATCAAGAATGTGTTACCAGTGTTTGACCCTAAATCCAGCAACAATAAAATCTGTTCCATCATAAAATACCAGCTGTTTTACACTTTGGATTATAGTATTATTCTCAAAGTGTTTCAGAATTACTGTGGTAATTTTTACTATGGTTACTGGAATTTTTTTTTTAACTTTATAGCATACAAACATTAAGCACATACATTCTATTCTCCCTTTTGACACTGTATTTGGTCTGACATTTGAGCTGCTTCAGCCTAGGCAAAAGAAGTCTTTCAGCCTAACATTTTGGCACTAAAAAAAATTAACATAAGTCACATCAAAAATACCTGTAACGTTAGATGCAAAAAGTTACCTGCCTGCCTGACCGTGTTTCCAGCAAAATTCCATCAGCACCTCTCCAGGCTGAGGCTGCACCACAGAGCTCAAAGCCTGCGGTCAGATCCCCTCCCCGCTCCCACCTGGGGGGATGCTTCATCACCAGGCATCTGGAGGAGCTGAGAACCCACCTACCATCAGACTTCTTCCACATCACCTGGGTTCCTCTTCCTGTTGCTCACACTGAGAAGTCCTCTTGGAAATCCTTGTCACCCCGGAGCAGAGGGGCTGTAAGGGGGTTGTGTTTTTCTGGCAGAGGGAGGGCAGCTCCGGAGCAGTCAGCAGTGCAGAAATGAGATCACCGAGGGGAAGGAGCCACTCTCAGCTCTCCATCCCCCAGTCCACACACGCTTCCTAACCACCACCCAGACCCCCACCACACCCCTCCCGGCCCCGCTGGGGTCCTGGTGTGCCAGCCTTTGCCAGGCTCATCCCAGAGCCCTTCTGGCTCTGCCAGTACAGGGACCCCACACGTGCCCCACCAGCATCAGCCAGAGCCCCAGTGGCACGGGGCTGTGTGGATGCTGGTTTGCTGCCCCTGGGGAGGGCAGGGGATGAGGGGGAAGGTTCAGCCCTGGTCCCAGATCCTCCAGAGGATCTCCAGACCCCAGCAAACCAGCATCACCACAGCCAGGCAACATCTGCTTTATCTCGTGTGGACTGCACATCTGCATCTGGGAACAGCTCCCGGGTCCCCAAAGCAGCGTGTCAACGTATGGAGCAATAAATACCAGCTGAAATCAAGAAAATAACAACAAGAGTGGGACCTGGACACGGGTTCCACTGCGATCCAAGTCCAACATAAACCCAGACAATGGTAAGGAGCTGCCCGACTGTGCCCTCTGGCCAGGAGACCAGGACACTCCCGGGATGCTCCCGCTCTGCCCGTGCCACCGGCACGACCCGAGCATCACCCCCACCTCCGGCTGGGAGGGGAGGCTCAGTCCTGGTCCCAGCCACCAGCCCTGCCTGCAAGCACCCACATCTGCATCTGAGACATCCCCCATCCACAGCACCCTCTGCTTCACAGGAATTCCCTACCCAGCACCAAAAGGCTTTTAAATTCCTTACAGAGGAAGGTTCTACCCGCCCCAAAAAAGAAAAATCAGTGGATGATTTTTCCATGAAAGAGATCCTAAAATTCTGACCAGATAATAACCCCAGTCCACCCTCCATTTCCTATGTTAATAGATCAATTTACATCTTTCTAGAAAAATGGTTTCAGGCTACAGTTAAAAAAAAAAAAAAAAGTCATGCTTTTCTTCTTGAACTGCATTTTGGGAGAGGATTAAGAGGAGGAAGGAAGGATATGACTGTTTCCAGGGGTTTTGAGCATATTTGCTTCGCACAGCAAACGAATATTCTCAATTTTAAATCAGGAGTATATTCTTAATTAGGGTATGAAATGTTTTAAAATTTTCTTCACTTTACAAATGGCTGCTTTTTCAATTAGCCCTGCTTCCTCAGCCTCAGGATGATCTTTCTATTAGCAATACAAATGCTTCCTAATATTTTGTGAATACTAATTCGCAAAATTAATTAAATGCAGACTTAACTTTGAAAACATATATTTTACCATTAAAAAAACCCAAAACCTCTGTTTCTCGACTACTGACTGATTGCAGCCTTTCTGTTACCAGGACTATTGACTCCTAAAGGCCCAGCAGTCAGAACTGAAGGAAATAGAGTTAAAGAGGAGAAACTCAGCTTCCTCATCTGGGTTTTGAAGTGCTCCAAGCAGGGCAGAGCAGATAAACACCCTGCAGCACCAGCCCCAGCAGAGCACAGCCCCAGCACATCCCTCAGAGATCACACACGGGGGGCTCGTGCTGAAGTTCAGATAAACTGCATTTAATTTCATGTAAAAAAAAAAACCACCAACCTACCTAAAAATTACCTGATTTCTGATTATCAACAACGACAACCAAAATATTTAAATAAATCTTAAAAACTAATACAGATTTAGTCCCCACAGTGCCACGCACGGCATTTTTATGTTAAAACACGAAATAGATCCGAAGAGATTCGGGAAAAACATGCAGGCAAACGGCAGCAGAAAGACTGCAGCAGAAGCTGGGTGTGCAGAGGAGACATGGTTCATTCTCAGGAGCTTCCCTGCACCAACACGGGTGGGCATCCCGGGGGGCACAGATCACCTATTGTCAGAACTCGGGGAAACTTCACCCACAACTGCCCAGCATGGCCTAGTATGGTCTAACTGGGCAGGGACACTGGGCTGGAGGCAGAAAATGGCTCTGTGGGGGGATCCCACCAGCACAGCAGTGACCACGGGACTCTGGAATCAGGGTATGGATGAAAAGGGCAACACCAAGAGATTACATTTCCAGATCAAGTCTCAGAAGGAAAATGTCCCCACAGATATAAATGCTTCTGTCACTGCCAGGGGATGAGCAGAGCTGAAGACTTATCAGAGAGGGTTGAGGGGGGAGACGAGAAGAAGGGGTGCCGGGGGGAGCAGCACAGCAGTATCATCTAAGATGTTCCCTTTGAAGTATTAAGAAAGTCAGCTTGTAAAAATTAATGGATTAGACCTCCAGCTGTTCAATTCTCAGCTTTAAATTTAAAAGGTATTTGACTTTGGATCATTGGCATATAATCCATAAAATATATTTAGGTTAAAAAAAATAATAATTTGTTGCATTAAAAAAGGCCACTAATAATTCATAATGTCTAACTGCACAACACAGGCGTTTTGCAAAGGAAAAGCAACTAACTGCAAAGAACATCACTATTTTTACATAATTAAGTCGTGTTACCTCTATGTGCAAACTGGGTCTATCTGCAGAAGAGCAAAAATACAGATTTTAATTTTTAAAGCTGAGAAATCTAACCACAATCAGGAAAGTCAGGGAGGACCCTAATTTCCTGGAAGATTCCACAGCTTCACCTCTGATTCCACAGGGTTCCCAGCCCTGTGTCCCTCACCCACCAAGTGGTGCTGAGGAAGTGCACAAGCCACGTCCTGACCACCCCTCATCAACGGCAGCTCTTCTCAAAACACCCCTCAAATACACCAGACAGGAATAATTCTGTGTTTAAAAAAACCAAACCCACAAGATCTCAATCTCTGAGATGTCCTGCAAGCTGTGAGCGAGTGTTCACAGGTGCTGACTTTGCTCTTCAGCACCTTCAGGACAATCTACCTGACACCGGTGGCCAAAGAGGGAAGGATCCCCCTGCCCAGGGTTTGACTGGTCTCTTCGGAGAGCCTCAGTGTGCTCCAGAAATTACCTGATTAAACTGTGCCTAATCCCAGTAAATTCAGCATCGAAAAAGTGTCTGTCAGGCCACCTGAAGATTCATTTCAGAGCTGGCTCTGCAGTGCCTGCGAACACTCTACTCCCACTTGTATTTAATAGAAACACACAAGAAACCACAGACTTAAAATGTACAGCAATTTGTCTAGTACTAAAATTTT
The DNA here is from genome assembly GCA_013401355.1 of Ceyx cyanopectus. Taxonomy (NCBI): domain Eukaryota; kingdom Metazoa; phylum Chordata; class Aves; order Coraciiformes; family Alcedinidae; genus Ceyx; species Ceyx cyanopectus. Next base: position 9,195 of record VYZU01007975.1, read on the forward strand.
ATATGGCCACATAAAGACGTTTTGCTGTAGCCAAAGCTCTCCCCAGTACAGAACGCTGCTGGGGCTGGCAGTCAGCTGGTACAAATCAAAGCAGCCCAAACACGCTCAGGTTTAACACATTATCCTGTACTCTGCACAAGAAACAGCCAACTGTATCTGTAGGTATTGCTGATCAGTCATGGCTTTTAGCAAAAAAATATTTTCAGTTTTAGGGCAGAGCATTACACTAGGTCACTGGTAAAAAAAAGAAACCAAACAAGTATTGCATGTTAAAAATTAGGAGCAGACACGGTGTAAGACATCACAGATCAGAAGGAATCTATGCTGTCATCTAAGCTCATATATAAATATTAAGTCTAATTCGTTTCCTTTTACATCACACATAAAGACCTGAAGCACATTTACAAACGAATTTCTATAAATACATCCCTTTCTCGTGCTTTCTCTCACACTGCACAGAACAGCCCAGTTCAAACTAACCTCACAAAACGAACGTGCCATTGTAAAACAACAGACTTTGGTCAAAGAAAAGCATCGTGATGCAGAACAAATCGTGATCTGCATTAATCCCAACACAGAGACTGGCCACGAAGAACCAGCAGAACAGGTGAATCTGAAACCCGGGGTAATGGACAGAGGTGCAGGCAAACAGCGTGGCTGTGGCTACTGAAAGAAATGCCAATAAATTCTCACTTTCTGCATTAAATACTTTCGTACATTACAGCAGCGAGCAGATAGGATTGAGAACTCTGCCCCTTGCCTTCTCCACTATTTGCCATAAACACTCTGCTGCAGAATGTTTATAAAACAAAGGAAAACATTTCTAAACAAGCCGATTTTCTAGTAGAAAACATTAAAAACTACAGTGGGTTAAAGAAAACAATAGAGTATTGCTGTCATTCACATCAAGCCAAGCAGGGGCAACCTCTAAATTTTTATTTTTCTTTTTAACAGGTTTGAAGAGTTTAAATGATGATTTAATCCAAACTCAATGCACACTGAAACCCCCCCTATGATATGCAATGGGAGTATTCTCTCCTCCACAACCTGCATGCTAATCCAGACCATTTATTAGAGATGCGTATCCCATATCTGCGAGGTGTATCCCGTAACTTCTTGGCAGAGGCAGAAGCATTTTTCCCCGCTGTTCAAATTCCTGGTGTAAGTTCGGGCAGCCCTCTGAGGCGAACAAAGCAGCGCCGAGAAGCGGGAGCCAGCGCCGAAGTGCAGCGAGCGCCGTCAGGGAACCCGCCCGCTCCGCGCCACGGCTCGCTCGCAGGGACATCTGTGTGCTTGAAACACCTCCCGAGAGCTCCGACAAACTGCTCTGGGTAAACAAACCCAGCGCCCTGCCCGAGCCTCTCAAATAATTCAGCAGCATTTGAAATAAAAGCACCCGGCAGGACGCACCGGGAAAAGGAAGAAAACAAAGGCTCCCGGCCTCGGCTGGACCGAACTTGACCTTTGCTAGCGTATTTGGTAGCGATTTACAGACACTGGGCTCTGCTGTGGCAAGTCCTGGCCTGCTGGCTCCTTCAGACAGGCTCGGCGTGAGGATGAAATGCCAACAGAAACTCCAAGGTGAGCAGCGCCGGCCGGTGCTGCACCACACGTGCCCGCCAGCTCGGGCGGACGAGACCGCGGCCTCTGAGCATGGGAATATATTCTCCTTTTTCCAGCCAGCACCTGCGTGGTTCTAGGTCACACACTGGCGTCTTCACCTGACATCTGACCTTCAGATTTCAATTAAAAACTAAAAACAAACCCCTACCAGCATTTAATGACCGGGTTTCTAGAGAATACTAATCAACGTTTCACTGAAGGGGAAATGGTAGGGGTTCAGTCACACCAGGCAGAGCCAAACCCCGTTAAACTGGCCCTGGGCTTTTCACTGATTGGATCTGGTTATTCTTTGTTAGCCAGAGCTGGGTGCTGGAAGTCAACACAGCCCCTCCACTCTCAGTATTATTAAACCTCACTCCCTGCTCTAGCTGCACAGCAGAGGAAAAGATGAAATTCTGGAAAACATTTTAGTGGAAAAAACAAACCGTCGGCCACTTCACATAAAACATGTGAGTGTAAGAAAGGATGCAGCAGAGAAAACTGCCGCAGAAAATCGCATTTCGGCAAAGAGCTGCGTTCAGCCAGCACTCAGAATGTTAATTCAGAAACAAAAAGTGAACGCACAGAGCCTGCCGAGGGCGATCACTAAATGGTGTAGGTGTGTATGTGTGACACGGGCACCCCGTGTCTGAACTCCCCTTGCCTGCTCCCATCTACCTTTAAACTCACAGCCTGCACACACTGATGGGTATTAGCAAACCATTAAAGCCTTTATGAGAGAATGACCTGAGCTCTAAGAAATCTGACCATCCATTACAGCAACTCAAACAAGTTGTTCCCCCAGTAATCTGAGCGTTAACAGAGTGTCAGAGAAGTTCCTGGTTCTGCTGTTCCGGGGAGCCCAGGCCAAAGCTGCCACCGCTCGGTGGCAAACCCAGAGCTCGGTGCCCGGCGCTGCGCCCTGCCGAGGGGCTCCGGCCTCCCACACCCCCCACCCCTGCCAGAGCCCGCCGAGCAGCGCAGCCACAATAGGAATAAATCACCCCTGCTCCCCTCCCCACAGCAGGTGTCACGAGAAGCCCACCAACAACGCCCATGCGTGGCGAGGGACCTCGGGTCGAAGGACTAACCTCTCAGCCACGCTGCCCAGCGCTGGGCGATGGCGGGCGCTCCCTGGCACGCTCAGCAGCTGCTGGAAATTTGGAGGAGCGCTGCCCGGAGCTGCAGTGGGGAACTGCCGGAGCAGGCGGCACAACGCAAACCCCAGCGACCACAGTGGTGTGAAACCTCAGCCCCCGGACAAATAAACCTTCCACACAGCCTCACACACCTGGGGGTATGGCAACGCAAAGGTAAATTATTCCTGCTACCTGAGAACAGCCTGTTCTGTCTCACCTATTGTACCTTCACCACCTCAAACAACAGCAAAGTAAATTCTCTGCTGTCTGTATGAATTTCCTCGTCCGAAGAACCAGCCCCATTCAAACCCTCCAAGCGACTCAAGTGTGAAACGAAATGTGTGCCTGTGTGCATTGTTGTGAGACTGGTCTGCTCCACGGCAAGTCTCTGAAATGCTGGAACATATCCTTATATAGGAACACTGATTAAATGTTTTTTCCTTCCAAGTGACGAGCTGTTTGAACAGCAACATTGTGGTTATCGCGACCAGAAAGCAATTACTTATTTCACTAGCTGTTGCTAAGAATAGCGATGATCAAAGTGAACGTAGGAGTGCTGCTAAAGACGCTCGGCAGCGCATCGCTCCATGTGACACACGCACACAAAATATACCTCGTTTGAAGCCAAATTACACTTCTAATCAACGTGCTGCTCAGAATTAAATTGCCGCTCGCTATTTTATTTTTTAATCCGTGGAATTAAGTCGTGGAATAAGTTACTCTTTCCATATTTATTTCTGAGCACGGCGCGGCGTGTGGCTGCGCGTGCCCGCGTGTGAGCGCACACGGAGCGGGGGGTGCGTGTGTGTCCCTTGTGAGAGAACATATATATGTGTTCAGGTCTGCCAAGGTAGAAGTGACAGGAACTGTGATTTGTGCTAACTAGCTATTGATCCAGTCAGATCTAGATGTTGTGTACAAGAAACAATAAAGGAGAAGGGGCCAGGAAGGATGCTGTGAGCAACTCCATTTAAAAATGGAAAAGAAGGGCCCCAAACAAACCAATTTATGTCCTTGCCTGGGTGAAGCATGGAGAATGCTGATGGGCTTCCTAGAGTCTGCTGTGCATGCTAAACACTCCCGCCTGAAACCAGAGTCTCCTGCGCCGGGCACAAAACACGAACAAAGAGACAACCGTGGGGGTAGGATTCACGCTTCAGAAAGCCAAAGCTGGAAAGCCAACCAGAACTGGGGGTAGGAACGCGCCCCGTTTTCAAACCAGCTCCCTTTTCTTTTCCACAGCACCTTCCTTAGTGAAATTACCCAACACGGAGGGCTGTACCAAGCCCGTGTGTACCGACACATGTAACGGAAACAATCCTAACTGCAGGAGCGGCACCAAAACATCAACTTTCCCAGGCACAAATACTGTTTATAACGTGTAAATTACACAAGTGTACTTGTAGCACAGCAAAAAAACTGCCTGTGTGCATTCACAGAGCAGGCACACGCACGTGCGGCTATTGTAATAGTCACACACATGGTCAGGCAGTTTGGAAAATAGGGTTTTGATAAGATGAAATAGAAACCATAATCATCTTTATCTTAAACAGCTTTTGTAATAGAGAGCTTTCCATTAAAATATTTTTTTTCCTGAGCTTTTAGAATTACGATGCCCTCTGGACAAAGGGAAGGATCAAAAAATGACAACTAATGTTGAAATTAAACATCTGTCAACTAAGCAAGTTTTACACCAGCACACCCAGAGCCTTAATTTAAATTGCCTTTCTATTATAGAAAAGAAAAAAAAAAAACCTAAGCACCTTTCAGCTCGGAACCACACGCTCGGCACCAGCAGGGAAATACCTGGGGCCGGAGGAACGGCACCGCACACAAATGAGCTTCCCGGGTCAGGAAAACCTGTGCCAGGGTGGGGACAATGGCTGGAAGGCTCAGCGGGCACTGGGGTCTGCGTGAGACCCCTCCTCAGCACCCCACGCCTGGCAGACCCCCTGCACAGCACCCCAGTCCCAGCAGCACATCTCTGCTCGGCATCCTCAAGAGCCTGTGACAGCCGAGGCGTCTCCCCAGGAGGCACGATGGGGACAAGGCTGACGGCAGAGCGGGGCCGGTCATCACGCGGGGTCAGCCGACAGCAGGCGCTTGGTCCCTACTGCTGACCACCCCAGCACAGCCACCTGGCATCCCACAACCTCGTCCCAGTGCGCAAAGGCACCCAGCACCCACTGAGGCACCCACCGGTGATGGGGCAGGTCTGGGGCCAGAGCGTACCCAGCGCCACAGCCCTGCCACCTCCCCTTCCACAAGCAGCCCGCCAACTCCCTACCGTGGAGCAGCACCCGCACGAGACAACCCATACCTTCTTTGCTGGGGTTCGAGGGCTTGGGCTTCTCCCAAGGTGCCATGGGCTTGTCCTCCTCCTGCCCCTCCATCAGGGCCTTCTCACCAGGAAGGTACCAGGTGGAGTTGTGCTCCGCCATCAGGGAGTCCAGGTCGATGGTGCTCATGGCACCTTTGACGCCCTCCGAGCAGCAGCTGCCCAGGTCGCTGTCCCCATTCTGCCCCGTGCACTCCCCCTTCTTGCTCTTCAGCCCCAAGGGCTGGTCTTCCGAGATGCTGAACTGCTGCCGCTGGAGCTGGATCTGCGCCTGCAGGATCTCCAGGGGGTGGATCTCGTCCTGGGCCGAGGTGCTCGTGGGGGTCCGCACCTGCTCCATGCTCGGCGTGCCGGGGTGGGTGCCCGCCGTGGTGCTGAGCCCGTAGCTGTCGGGGGTCGAGGTAGACGTACTAAGGAGGCCGAGGGCCAGGGGCTTCTGTCCGTTGAGAAGTGCATGCTCCCCCCGAGGCAGCTTGGGTGAGCCGCCCAGCAGCGGGCTGCGGGTGGGCTTGGAGGTGGCATTGTCGGAGCTGGAGGACACCTCGTCCTCGTTGCCGTAGCTGGTGCTGACTTCGTCTGGAAAGTCCACGTGGGGGGAGCTACCGTCCGACTTGGTCACGCTCTGGATGCCGCTGTCCAGGGAGGACATCAGGTCGGGCTGCTCCCCCAGCAGCAGCTCTCCGCCCTTGCCCCAGGAGGGCGAGGTCAGAGGCTTGTCATGGGGGGTGCCCCCGCCGCGCTCCGCGCTCGGGGCCCCCGGAGGGCCCCCCGACGCCGCCACCGGCACCGCCGGCTGCCCCGGGCTGACGCCGGCCCCGCCGCCCTCCGCGGCGGAGAACTTCTCGAAGAAGGTGCCGGGGCTCACGTGCCCACTGTCCCGTTTCCGGCGGCCCCGCCCCCGCCCGCCACCCGCCTTCCCTTCGGCGCCGGCCGCCGGCTCCAGCGCGTAGCCGGGCGAGAGGCTGCTCTCGGCGGGCAGCAGCGAGGCCGTGCCCGCCGCCTTCCCCGTGCCGCCTCCGCCTGCCGGCGGTCCCGCCGGGAAGTAGTCCGGGGCGGCGGGCGGTGGCGGGTCAGGCTCAGCCTGGCTGAGTTTGCGCTTGGCCTCGGCCGGGCTCTTCTTGTTGAAGGTGACGTTGAGGTTGGGGGCGCCGAGGCTGGCGATCATGTTCTGGCAGGCAGTGGAGAGGGCGGCCAGGCAGCTCTGCCCAAAGACGTTGTCCTTACTGGCCGGCTTGCTGAAGGAGCCCAGCGAGAGGGCGCCCAGCTTGCTGGCGGCCGGCCGTGGGGGCGGCGGCGGGGGGAACTCGGGTGGGGG